>VYZW01004636.1:0-28355 GCA_013401315.1 Balaeniceps rex
GAAGAAAATTAATTCTATCCCAGCTGAAACCAGGACATCACCTTAAAAGACAAGGACAAGAGGCAAGAGAAGTAATAAATTAAACACTCTGATAGCGCAAACACTAAGGAACAGGAGATAACAAGACAGTAACGAATATGGGGATCCTTAGGGCACTGATTGATGGGCCACTAAAGGAACCTCTGAAGCATGGCCTTGAAGAGGTTCAGCCAGAACTTTGTTGCTGATAAGAAAGAGAGAAACTAGATTATCATAGATCTCATGGGAAGGTGCAAACTTCTAATGGGATATTTGAGGGCACTTGGGATGTTCTGTAAAACTGATAAAGGCTTTTTTTGGGGGGATTGTAGGAATGAACAAAATTTATTATGGCACATTTAGGAAAGGGGCCAAATGCAGGGAAAGGAAGAGATCGATCAGAGAGGAATGAGTGGGAAAATGGAGAAGACAAAAAAGGGGTTGGTCATCTGTGAAACAAGCTGCTGGCCAGTATGCTTCTCTGGCTAAGCCTTGGGCTTCGTTGCCTCAATGTAGCCCATCTTGCTATTAAACCCTATTCTTCCCAACTATTTTCCCATGTGGATGTGCCTGATCAACAGTGAGTTTCATGAGAGACTAGCTGGTGGCTGGGACGAGCAGTCAGGGTGCCCACACCAGTACACAGAGACCACAGGTCGAAGAGGGCCATAGGTGTAGGGGCCAGTGACTGGAGAGATGGGTCAGCTGCCAGAGGGGCCCAGTTGTGTGCGTGTGTGACAACAGCACAGCTGGTGTAGCTGGTGAGTTGGGTAAGAGGACTGTGGAGGGGCTGGGGGTCTGATAGTCAGCTACTGGAGGAGCCACAGATCTGGACCAGCTTCCAGAGAGCCCAGTGTGCATACATGCTAGCAAGCTTTGAGCCTGATTAGCCAGCAAGTAACAACATGATCAGGCCACCAGCATTGGTCCTGTTTATGTGAGTGCTTTTGGTGTAAACCTGTGGGTACGCAGGTGCTGGTGAAGGCACTGCCCTCTCCCTGGGTTGCTCTGTGCTGCTAGATGTGTGTGTGTGCATCTCTGGGCTACCTGCGTAGCCAGACTGCTAGCCGGACCTGCGAATGGCAGCAACAGCATATGCAGCAACAGGAAAAAGCCTTGGGGTCTTACAGCCCACCAGCCTTAGCTTGCCTTAACAGCCAGCTCCATGGCCTTATGTCTGCTTTTTAGCCTGCAGTGTATCTATCTACACCATGTCTATGCTGTGTACAAACATAAGAAGAACTGCGTGTTGGCAACCGCAGGAAGCAGTTGTGGGTATGAAGAAGTCTGTATGTGAGTGATTTATAGCGTTGCTTTTTAGTGCGTTCTCAGAGGTGGTGATATGATTTTGTAAGCATACATATACCCTAGGATTTGAAAACTTTCTAGAGAATAACTGAAGCTAATGTGCAAGTGCAGCAAATTCAGAAATGTCTATCTGAAATGTAGGTGTGTTTGTAGGAGCCCTATTCGTATATTACAGTAGCACATTGATTTAATATCTTATTTCAAGTCCACCTCATGGATGTCTGGGAATGACATAGCTTTTGCCATCAATATGATCAGGCTGAAAAGTTGCTTTTCTGTCTTCATTTTTATTCCCGAATGTACACTTTTGACACTTGATTTGTGATAGCTGACACCTCAAAGCTGATATATGTCTCAAGGGTTAAGCAGCACAGGGCCAGACAGAATGAGCTAGCTATAATCTCTCAAACATATAATACTCTCTGACATCAAATGTGAAAATCATCAGCATGTGTATAGTGTTATACAGAAAAAAATACTAAAATGAAATGGAAAATTACTTGAGTTTTGACTCAGAGGAAGTTAAGCTTTTAAACTACCTGTTATGTATTTTTCATCCCTTTCCCTTTCTTCTCAAGGATATAGAGCCAGAATTATATTCCTGTATTTCATATCCACTCCTGTGTCCCTATTGCTGAGGACAGGACAGGACAGGACAGGACAGGACAGGACAGGACAGGAAAGGAAAGGAAAGGAAAGGAAAGGAAAGGAAAGGAAAGGAAAGGAAAGGAAAGGAAAGGAAAGGAAAGGAAANAAGGGAAAGGGAAAGGGAAAGGGAAAGGGAAAGGGAAAGGGAAAAGCACAGGCAGGAAAGAGTCAAAGTCTTTCCCAGCAGGCTTCTGGATTGTTCAGTACTGCACTAGGAGAACTGGCAACCAAGCTACAAAGATAGCCTTTGTTTCCTATATTTGCTTTGAAAATGATAATTGAAATGAAGGTAGAATTTACCGGGCTTTTTTAGAGGGGAGGAGAACTGAAGTTGCTACACCCTGAGTTACTATAGCAAACATATGTCCATTTAAAATCAATTTGCTGTAAATCAGTAGTTTACCTGATGACAAGAAACGTGTTTTGTGTATCTTAAAAAATCCAGAAGGTGACTTTGAAGGTTTGGAAAATCGTAATGCCACTACTATGTGTGAGCATATATAGATGATGGTTTTAACTGCTCTAGTAGTGGTCAAACTGGAGTTTGGATGAGAATGGGCTGCCTTCCTCCAGTAAAACAAGAGATGGAACAGAGGTTGTAGGTAATGTGTAAAAATGTACAGAGGAGTATGAGGCTTAGAAGAAAAGACAAATACATGATTTCAGGCATCAGTGTGTGATCTGCTAAATCTGTTTTGAGAGTAGCCACACTCACAGTTTGAAGAGTGAAATCTGAGTGTATGGGAAAGGCTATTTCAACCTCCTTGAATTAGGAAATTTGTGATAATCTGTGAAAGTGATTCCCAGCCACTGAAAGAATTTTTCATGTCAGAAAGTCAGAAGGCCTTTCAAAGAAGCCAAATTTCATAGAATCATAGAATAGTTGGGGTTGGAAGGGACCTTTAAAGGTCCTCTAGTCCAACCCACCTGCAATGAGCAGGGACATCTTCAACTAGATCAGGCTGCTCAGAGCCCCATCCAACCCGACCTTGAATGTTTCCAGGGATAGGGCACCTACCACCTCTCTGGGCAACCTGTTCCAGTGCTTCACCACCCTCATTGTAAAAAATTTCTTATATCTAGCCTAAATCTACCCTCCTTTAGTTTAAAACCATTACTCCTTGTCCTGTTGCAACAGGCCCTGGTAAAGTTTGTCCCCATCTTTCTTATAAGCCCCCTTTAAATATTGAAAGGCTGCAATAAGGTCTCCCCAGAGCCTTCTCTTCTCCAGGCTGAACAACCCCAACTCTCTCAGCCTTTCTTCATAGGAGAGGTGTTCCAGCCCTCGGATCATTTTTGTGGCCCTCCTCGGGACCCACTCCAACAGGTCCATGCCTCTCCTGTGCTGAGGGCTCCAGAGCTGGACGCAGTACTCAGGTGGGGTCTCACCAGAGAAAAGTAGAGGGGCAGAATCACCTCCCTCGACCTGCTGGCCACACTTCTTTTGATGCAGCCCAGGATATGGTTGGCTTTCTGGGCTGTGAGTGCACATTGTCAGCTCATATCCAGCTTTTCATCCATCAGTACCCCCAAGTCCTTCTCCACAGGGCTGCTCTCAATCCCTTCATCCCCAGCCTGTATTGATAGCAGGGGTTGCCCCAACCCAAGTGCAGGACCTTGCATTTGGCCTTGTTGAACCTCATGAGGTTCACATGGGTCCACTTCTCGAGCTTGTCCAAGTCCCTCTGGATGATCCCATCCCTCAGGCATGTCAACCACACCATTCAGTTTGGTGTCATCTGCAAACTTGCTGAGGGTGCACTTGATCCCACTGTCTATGTCATTGATGAAGATATTAAACAGTATTGGTCCCAATACGGACCCCTGAGGGACACTACTTGTCACTGATCTCCATCTGTACATTAACCCCACTTCTGGTAATTAGCTGCCTCATCAGTCAGGGATCAGAGGAAAGACCATATGCCATTACTCCCCAAAACAGATCAATAAGCAAGTTTCAACAGAAAGAGATGTTAAGATACACTAAATGGTTTGTTTCATTTAAGAATGTTTAAACAGGGATCAAAACTAACCACAGTGTCAGGAAAAGGCTTGCTTCAGTTCAGTAGGACAGCTTTTTTCCATTTTGACCTACCAAAGAGAAGCAGTATTGTTTGGCTCACTAGAGTCTAGGTCAGGAAATGGAGATGTTTTATGGTCCCATTGGAATGGTACCAATCTCACTGAAGGTTATTACCTAGCAGTGTGAAGAATACTGTTTTACAACCATGTTTTAAAAATAAAGCAACTACTACAGTATTTTATGAAAGGTTCAGCTCTGCAGCTGAGCGCCAGCTGTGCTGTGCACACACCTGTTGTTAGGTTTAAGTTAAAGTTATTTTGTCAAATTTCTAGGTTTCACTAAAGCTTACAAAGAAGGGTGGATGCTGAACTCCCAAGAAGGGTCGTTTGGAGTTCGTGTAGAACTGTGGTGCCTGGTAGTCTGGTGAGCACCAGGCATCCCTCAGAGCTACAGCAGGTGCTGCGCAGGGGCCTTCATGGCTCTGGATATAAAGTGCATTATGAAGCCTAAGTCTTCTTTTGGATCTGGCCAGTATTCTAGGCACTTTTTAAATTCAAAGTTTAACTTTGCTTTAGAGATCTGAAGAGAAGCTAAGCAAGCAGGGGGAGATTCAGATCACAATCTGGAGTTTGTTTTTTAAACTTGGAGGTATTCATGCAAGATATAAGGCCGAGCCAGCTTTTTTTTGTCTTTCAAGCTTGTATGTAGACTTTTAATAATAAAGAGTCTACAGGCTTATATTTTTATAACCATCTGGTCCTTCCCCTTTGTGTTCACTAACTCTGCCACCTGCCCTGTATAAGTGCAGGCTAAGCACTAAGATGCTGCCTGGGGTTAGGGCAATTTCAATGGACAGAGAATCCTCGAACAGTGCTGTGTCTGAGTATCCCATCGGTGGTATCAGTTAGCACTTATGAATCTTCTTCCAGCTCAGCGTTTTGGTGGCTTCTAGTTACTAATACCTCAGACTGAACTTACATGGAGAATCTATCTTTCTTTTATTCTTTGTTTCTGCAAGCCTTTAAGGCTTAATAAACAATGTATTCTTTAACTATCTAGCCATAAGTTGTTTAAACTTGATTATGTTTGCTTTTGGGTGACAAAAATCTCCAGTAAAGTAAACTATGCAACACGTGTAAAGATAACACTTTTCTTCACAGCCTGGTTATAGCTTTGGACAACGTTTTAAAGCCTACTAGCAATTGTAAATCAATACATGTCAATTAAATGTACATGTGGCTGCCAGTTCAAATTTGTTCTGTATTTATTTACTCAGGTTTGTCTGCTACCAGTTATTTCACCTTTTATCAACTACAAGCAGCATGAACCTAACAATGAAGAATGATGCAAATGTAATGATCCTATTGATTGAACTAGAGATTTGTTCCTTGAGAGAGATTGAATGCACCTAGTGAAACAGAAGCTATTTAGGTAATGGACTTAGATGAGCTAAATATCAACTGAAACTCTCACAGAATGGACATCGTGGTATTTGACTCCTGAGGATATCTAGATAATAGTCAATTCTTGTCAGAAGTTGTACCGAAGCTATGCTTCAGGGAACATTAAGATGCATAATAATGGCCTCCACAGCTCAGAATAGTTCAGAAATACCAGTGAATGAAAACACAAGGGGTTTCACTTCAAAATACTGAAAATAGTTTACAGCTATCGTTATCCTCAGCCTTATGAAAGAGACAGCCCCTTCTTTCTTACCCCTTACCAGTTGAATGACTAGGTTTCCTGTGGCTTGATTTCAGCCCTACCTGTGATCCTACACTGGAAGAGAACAGTGAATGTACAGAGCTGTCAAGACCAGCACTATTTCCCCTTAAGAGCAAAGGGGGAATCAATACTGCCTGAACTCATTATCTGCTGGTGCATCTGCATTGCCTGTATAAATTGTGATTCCTAATGAGTGACTAACTCAGCACCCATTTATCTACAATAATGTGATCATTTCAAGATTTTGCTTTATTTCAAACAATTGTCTAGACAATTGCATAGTTACAGGAAGGTACCATCTCTGTCATATTATCATGGTTAAATTAAAATGCGTGATGGGAACTTTGGCTTATACACTAGAAATGCTCTTTCCACTTATGCTTTTAAGGTGTGTGAAGCAAATTTTCCTTGTTCATCCAATGGCCAGTGCACATGAAATCTCATCTTCCTGATGGAAAAAAAAATCCAGTCACTTAATTGCTTAAAACCTTAATCATTCAACCATCTTCAATGCTGTCTTTTAAAATATGTTTTTAATGCAGACTTGTAAGTCTTCCAAGCTGAGTAGGTGACCACCAGTTCTGGTGCCCCAGACTGACATCCAGCTCACAGCACTGAATTGGTTAGGGTCCTTCATCTGCCCCTGTGCTAGGACAACAGCTTTGGCTTCACCTGTCTCTCATCACTTGAGACAATTGCCTTAATCCTTTAATATTCACCCTCTGTTTTTTCCTGTTTTTACAAACTCTGGTTGTGTTCACTTGTTCACATGAGGTAATTCCATTGTGCTTGCAATAACAGTCCTTCCAGAGTGAAAAATAATTAAAGATGGGAGGAGGTCCAGAGACAGTAACCAAGGTCAGCCACAGCCCCAGGATGGCCAGGGAGAGCTACGGGGATACAGATGGGCCAAGGCCAGGCTGGCATGACAGCTGGTGGATTGGAGGCATCGCCACAGCCTGTCTGGAAGAGCTCTCTTCATGGTCACCAGTGGCACTGTCTGTAAGTTGGCCCTGAGCCTGGGCAGCGAAACCCCCAGGGTAAGGGATATGCTCAGAGCCCTGCCGCCTTGAGATGAGGTTTTTTTAGAGGAGAAGAATGGGAAAATTCAGCTTGTCTGTATGTAGAGGAAGAGGTTATTTTGGGGGCTTGAGGGTTTTTTTGCTGGGAGGTTAGATACATAGCTGCTGTCTTTGATTTCAGCTGTTGGAATGTGCCTAGAGAAAGGATGGGACTGAAAAGTGACAAACCAGAAACAGTGTTTTGCTGGTGTTTAAACCACTGTCATTTTGATTCCTGCAATTGATAAGATAAATTTTACTTCTTCAGTCAATTCTACAAAGTACACTTGTCATACAGGTTGCTCTGCACTGTGGGGAAATGTCCTCAAAGTTATTCTTCACAAATGGGAGATGCGCTGTGCATAACCAGATGCTTATGCAGTGATCATACTCCCGATGCACAGTGCCTCTGGTTCATGAAGCACTGTAGGGAATATCAGGTTTTGTAATCTCACCACTTCTGCTCTTTCCTTTATTTAGTAGCTTTGCCTAACCTTAATATGCCTGAGTATATCGGGATGGGCAATATTTTTAACGTTGTTTCTTCAAAAACTATCTTAATTCCTGGACAAAAGCTCTTGGAGCAAATAGCTCTTTCCTCTTGCTTTCTGCCACTTCATTAGCAAATACCTTTCTGTTGTTGTTGATATGCAATTTCAGTATAAAAAGGTCAATTTAACACAGATCAGTTTCATCACAGATCAAATTAGTTTATTGATTAGGACTATGAAGAGCATAACTAATCAGTGATGCAGAGAGTATATAGCCTAACTCTGCATGCTTAGGGATAATATTTTTACCTCCAGATAGGTATGGCTAGCAGTCGGCTTTCATGAGCTGAAGTAATAAAAGTATATAATGTCCCAAAGTATGCAAAAATTTAGATGGACTGTTGGATGTCATTCTTGCACTCCAGGTACGCCTAAGACCCAGTTTATCAGGGCTCATCAGTTCTGGTGAGGCAGAATTGGGGAGTTCTGCAGTGGTCTTCCCAATGTAGTGGTACAGTTGACACGCCTGAGGGACAGGATGTCATCCAAAGGGACCTGGACAGGCTGGAGAGGTGGGCCTGTGTGAACCTCATGAGGTTCAACAAGGCCAAGTGCAAGGTCCTGCACCTGGGTTGGGGCAACCCCTGATATCAATACAGGCTGGGAGATGAGGGGATTGAGAGCAGCCCTGTGGAGAAGGACTTGGGGGTACTGATGGATGAAAAGCTGAACATGAGCCAGCAGTGTGCGCTTGCAGCCCAGAAGGCCAATGGTATCCTGGGCTGCATCAAAAGAAGCGTGGCCAGCAGGTCGAGGGAGGTGATTCTGCCCCTCTGCTCGGCTCTGGTGAGACCCCACCTGGAGTACTGCATCCAGCTCTGGAGCCCTCAGCACAAGAAGGACATGGACCTGTTGGAGCGGGTCCAGAAGAGGGCCACAAAAATGATCCGAGGGCTGGAGCACCTCTCCTACGAGGACAGGCTGAGAGAGTTGGGGCTGTTCAGCCTGGAGAAGAGAAGGCTGCGGGGAGACCTTATTGCGGCCTTTCAGTACTTAAAGGGGGCCTATAGGAAAGATGGGGACAGTCTTTTTAGTAAGGCCTGTTGTGACAGGACAAGGAGTAATGGTTTTAAACTAAAGGAGGGTAGATTTAGGCTAGATATGAGGAAAAAATTTTTTACAATGAGGGTGGTGAAGCACTGGAACAGGTTGCCCAGAGAGGTAGTGGAGGCCCCATCCCTGGAAACATTCAAGGTCAGGTTGGACGGGGCTCTGAGCAACCTGATCTAGTTGTTGATGTCCCTGCTCACTGCAGGGGGGTTGGACTAGATGACCTCTAAAGGTCCCTTCCAACCCAAAGCATTCCATGATTCTATGATTCTATGATTCTATGCGTTTGGTTCCAGTAGATTTATTGGCTGGGTGCAAAACGAGCTCTAGTCTGCTTTGCAGCTAAACTTATGTATTCTCTTAGAAAAGGGGCTCCCAAGGAGTCCTAGCTCATTTGTAAATGGTCCTCTGTGTATCACATAGGCAGGTTCATATTCTACTGTGCCTGATCGAGTAAATTGTGCTGGAATTCATCAAGATCATCAGTAGGATGGCTTTGCTCATGTCTTTGGACTAGTTAATTGCAACCCAGCTATACTGCTACAGAAATGAAGCTATTCTGTGTTCCAGGTCAGGGTCCACAGTTAGCACTCGCTCACACCCTGCTCCCCAGTCTTACACTGTCTCAATGTTCCCTGTTGCTTAACTGTATGATTCTGTCTCATACTAACCCACATATTATTCAGTGCTTTTACTTTACCTAAGTGCAATAAAAGAGCAATAAATGAGATACAGCAGCAAACAACATTCAGTCTTTTAGGGGAAAGTCCTCCTGCTAAATTTTTTTGCCTCCTCATTCTGCTTTCCTGCTAGATTAGTGCCATTTCTTACTCTGTATTTGTTTGTAATTTAAAGCCCTATAAAGTTACTTAATCTGCATCAGTTTATCTCCAGACTGAGAGTATAAAAGCATCAGGCACATAGGTTACCTTTTACTTATGGCCACGCACCACGAATGCAGAAAACACACAAATCATGGTTTGATACTAAAGCCCTTGCTCAGCAATTTTTGAGCAGTGCAGTAGATCAGATATAACAAAGCTGAGCCTGAACATAAGTGCATGGGATTATGGAAATGTTGTTTAAAATTTGTTACAAAGGCCTTATTATAACGAAAAGTAAAATAGAGATAAAATGCTATGTAACACATCAGTTTCTATTACTTATAAATGGTCTCATTCAGAACCTGGGGAAGATCATGTACATACATTTTTTGAGCTCTGTATGAGTGAGGATACAATGATTAGAACAGAGGGGACCAACCCTTGATTAAGATTTTTAGGATCTATCCTAATAAAATAGTAAATTATTTTGTTCCTTATGAACTGATGTTGCTAGTCAAATGTTTAAACAGAAAATGTGGTTAGCCGTCAGCAAAACTGTATAGAGGTAATTTCACACTGTATTGCGAAGTGTACAAACATGAAAAAGAGAAAATACTGATTTTTTTCTGTTTGGTTTCTCCTAGTAATAGGTATATAGTTACATATGGTAAGAATATGTCCAAAGCTTTTGATGAAAATATAGTTTCCGAGTGTAACCCTTGAAATTATCCCATACGTGGGAAGAGTTGTATCTTAACTGTTTAAGTTCTACTTCTGTCTAATATTATTTTTAATTTCCTAGGACATCCAGTTACTTGGTTTCACTACTATTTGCAGTTTCTACTAATGATCTCCCAAATTAATGCCTGGCATCGAATATTCATTTATACTGTGATTGTGCTACTAGCTGGCAAGTCAGTCTTCTACTGAAGAAATACTTTAGCAGATGAGAGACAGAACAGAGAAATTAAACAAGTTCTACAAGGCAATTGCCACCAGAGATCTTTTTAATTTTGATTGATAGGGGATGAGACAACAAGGTATCACACTGCCAAGCCTAATTCTGGCAATCAATAAAGGTGCTGGTAAAATATGGTTCAAGTTTGCTGATATTAACTTCGCAAATAATGAGAGACTGCTCACATGAGAGAGCTCTTGTCAAAAAAACCATGTAAAAATGTGTGTTTCTATTGCTAAAGGGACACTATAAGAAAGTGTTATATTGAAAGCACATGAACAGTGGTTGCACTTTGTGTGAACCTCCTGATAAACATGTGTGCCCTTTCTATGTTCAGTAAACAGAAAATGGTTAATGTCAGGTTAGATTTTATCCCATTTCTGTGGATTTTATTTGGTATTTTATTTAGATGAAGCTGTAACACAAACTAAAGGCTATGAAATTTTGTACTGATGTACTTCTAAAGGTTTCTTGCTGGAATAAATCACCTTGATATTGCAAACACCATCTTAGATCACTGTAACCCTTCTGTCCCTGAACGCATAAAACCAGAACACCTTGAAGGAGGATAAACCCATCCTCTGAAATTCCAAAGCTCTCATGCAATGAAACGGATGCTTTATGCATTTCTCAAGTTCTTCTAAGCTTCATTGGATGAATTCCTGACCCCGTGCAAGCCAATGGCCAATCTCCAACAGACTATGGAGGAAACAGAGGTTCACCAACTTTTGGTGACTTTTTTTCAGTAATTTCAAACGTTCTTTTTTTTTTTCTTGCTAACATTGTCCTTCCCCATGCATTGCTTTTCTTAAATGACTTCTTCCAATAAAGATGTTCATAATTAGTGATATCATTATTATTATTTCTATTTTTATTACTTGCAATACTCGTGGTGTTCTATCAACTTTCTTTAAATGTATTGCCATCACAGGGATAAAAAACACTTGTTTCAGCAGACATATTAGATATTTGTTATATCACAAAACTTGAAACATTGTGTCTGAGAACATGCCATGTAAATACTATGTTCTGTACTTCTGTTAGTGCATTACTGTATTGTGCTATTTCGTGCTTCTTTAGTGGGACGCTGGACCCCGCTGGCCAGGTTCCAAGGCACAGCATGTTTAAGAGTCAGTAATGATGTTGAGGAGCAGCCAGACAGCTGAGTCCTCAAAACAACAAATTATTTCTCTAAATTCAATCAAAAGGGAAGCTAAACCAAACTATTTGGTTCTTCAATTGGTGGTTTGTGTAATGCGTCTGCCTCACAAGGAATAACGATATTTTCTGATACAATCAGCAAAATGCTGGGAAAATGTACAAAGCATGGAAGAAGAAAAGCACAAGATTCCACTCAAAACTGAATCATAAATTATCATGTGATTAAGATGTGAGACTTATTTTTGCATCTAGGAAAGAAACACATGCATCATCTGATCTTTTTGCATTGCAGCATGACTCATGCTACACAGTTCGAGTTCATCTCTGCGAGTTTTGGTTTTTTTGCTCTCGATGTTACAAATTCTTCCATTTTTTTACTCATCCTACTCTAATTATATAAAGATAAAATGTAACATTGCTTCTCTAGCTGAGAAGTAAAGAAAATTCAAAGGTCAAAATCATAGATACGAGTCAATAATTAAAATCAGTAATGTGCCACCAACTAAAAAACACATTTAACACATTAATGTATTAACTAGAAAGGGTGAAGAGAAGAGCAACGAGGGTGTTGTAAGGTATATGAGAAGCGACTAAGCAGGGTAGAACTCCTTAGCCTCAGAAAGAGAAGACAGCTGGGTAATAGAGGTATGTAAATTATAAGTAACATGGTAATGATAAATAGGGAAGTAATGTTTATTTAATATACCTATTGAAATTATCAAGTGACAAGTTCAAAACAAATAGAAAGAGGTGTTTCATCACAAAGTAAAAATTACTCTGAGAAAATCATTGCTATAGATTTTTAGGGATGCCAAAAGTTTACACAGGTACAAGAGTTATTTACATGGAGTAAATTTACATTGGGATTTCAGAAGGGTGGGTTTGCCGACCTTTAAGCTGTTCTGACTTTATGCCCTCAGGTACAGATGTGTTGCAGTGGTCTAAGACGGCATTTATAACCTCAAAGTGATTTATTCCAGTAAGAAACCTTTATAGAAGTACATCAGTGCCAAATTTCATAGCCTGTAGTCTGTTTACAAATCTACTCTTGCTGGTTGAGGAAGTCCTTTGCTGCAGGACTCTGGAAAATAGGTTGATGTATTGGGGAATTACCACCATATGTTTTACCTTTTCATCCCTCTTCAGCCACTATCAAGGACAGGTTATAGACTAAATGAGCCTTTCGTCTCACCCCATACAGGCACTTTTTTTAATACTTGCATGGCTGCATCACATACGTCTTGGATACATGTAAAGAAGAAAGTCATTGACGGACTTAGAAACTATGAAGGAGTGTATCTGGGCAGCTCTAGGTGAGGTAGTCATGTTAAAACATTCAAATCACACATAACGTCACTGATTTTGTGAAGTCTTCTTTCAGGTATTCTTAAAATAGAGCTAAAATTTTAAGAAAAGTCATTTTTTATGCTCTGCTGGATAGTCTTCAAAAAACTGGGTTTATCTTTGTAGCAGGAGATGAGAATCTAAAAAGCAATATAATGAACTTTTAATATAAATGCGTATGACTTGTAAGAAATGTACCCATGAAAAAATTATAGCTTTACACCTTTTTGAGAGCTGTGTAAGAGGTGAGGTTCTTTTTTAAAATCATCCTTTCATTTTTGGGGTACATTGTTGTAATTTGTGTAAGAGTTGTCTGTATGCAGAAGGAAAGAACAAAAAATCTGGCAGTAATGCTGTTGCTTTAGCACTAGCAAGGCACAACCATGTCTAGTTTTCCCATAGGTTGTAATAGTTGTGATCTAGCTGACTTTTTATAAACTAAAAAAGCAGAGTAGTTGTAGTAGAATATGCTGTAGTCTCCTGAGGATCATTTACATGGACTTTTATCTGTTCATGTACATACAGATACGGTGACAAAATGATCCTTTTGCTCCTGTGGCTTGCACAGAGCAATGCAATCTGTTTATTGCTATAATGGACATTAATCATTATTCATACGTATGTGTGGAGTTTTCATTTATTGGTCAACCTGACTTTGATAAGAGGCATCATTATTGCAGTCTCCATGAGTTAATGAAATGGTAAATGCTTCTGTCACATGTCTTGGAAATGAAAGCAACAGAGCGTGGCGAGATGAAGCATTGAAACTTGCATTGAGCCATTCACTTTTAAAATGTGAATTTTTTAAATGTAGCCTTTTGAATCATAAAATTATTTATAGTTTTATGCATTTTTCTTTTTTACAAAAATAAGAACTCACATCATCTGCTTTTAAAGCGTAAAGATGTCCTCCACATTTCATCCACAGAACAGGGAGAGTGCACTGGCAGGCTGCTGACATGCAGGCACACATTCATCAGTGCTTCTCCATTAAGAATTAGATGTCCCACACAAATAGACCAATGGATAGTTTCATTTTTATCTTCCTTCCATTTCTGACAATTCTGCCAAGGCTGTCAGCCTGTGTTCTGACACTGCAAATGCTTACACATGTACTGATCTGCATGAATATGAGATGTTCCTGTGAACACATGGCCAAAACCAGAAAGTCTGAGTCAGTGATGCTGCTCATGTTCATAAAACTGTGCAGACATGTGCAAGATGAAGGCCCGGGGGAGCAATTACTACAGATGGTTTTGTGAGGTACATATCTGTCTGTTAGGACCTGGCCTGAGACCAACAACTCATTTTACATTGGTCAATGAGTAGCATTTCCTATTAACTATAGCTTACCCCTGGTCTTAACTGAACTGCAAATAATGAAATGGGATTTGACCTTCTAATGGGCCCATTTCTCTTTCCAAAAATTTGATATGCTAATATTTATATTTTTCATAAATGTCTTTGAAATGAAATTGAAAGTCATGCTATAGCTACTATTCCTTTAATATATATTATCATGAAACATACAGTACAGATAATTGAACTAAATGAATATTTGAACATTTTCACAGTCTAATTCAACTGAAGTTCTTCTCTGGCCTGAGTTACCATGTCTCATTCTAATTTTCATGTTCTCTTATGTTAGACCAATCTTCCTCACACATGAAGTATAACTGATGTTAGAACTAAAGGGCCATTTCTTGCATGTATGTGGCCTTTCCTTCCTGAAGGACCAGTAAGTGACTTCTGGTCTCTGGTTTATTCCTTTGAGAACACATCATATTTTAAAAGTATAATTTAGCTAAATTAGCAAATCTTGTTTCACTAGAACCCCCTCATTAAATGAGCAGAGAGCCTAATTACATGTTAACCCCCTTGGGTGCAACACTGCCTGCAGAAGAGGGCTAGATCACAGGTGTAAGCCTGTGGGTGATTTATCTCTCCCCTCCCAGCCCTCCCCTTACCAGACTGGTTATTTTACCTTTAAATGCTGCTGGATTGCCAGCTCCTGAGCTGTGATGGATTCTGTGTGGCAGGGTGGGTGACAGTGAAGCAGATGTGTGAGGACAAAGATGAGTTTGTTGGTGCTTGCATAGTTCTGTCTGTAGGGGTGCTTTCTTTTAATGGCAGCAATTTAGGCCTGCAGTAATTTGGCAGTTTTACATTAGACTTATGCAACATATTTAGGGGGGAGTAGCGAAGTTATCACATTCAAGATCCCAGCATCTCTTTAAAATAAGAGTAGTTATAGCACAACTGTCTTAACTCGCTAAGAGCGCTTTTCTGCTATTCTGTGTAGATCCACTAATCTTTTCCACCTTAGTGTAGGGGAAATAGGATAAGGGGATGTACGTAAGGAGAAGAGTGCGGTGGGAAGTAGGGAATACATAAATCTATTTGAAATATTTTCAGGATTCTTTGTTGCTCAAAAAACCTTCTAAGATATTTTCTTACAAGATGCTACATTTCCTATATGCAACATGGTATATTTCTCCTATCTGCCTGTAAATTTAAGCACCTGCTGCAATTGGATGGGTAAGATACTTTAATATTGGTATTCTGGATTTAAAATAAAACGCAAGACTCCAATCCTTCCTAAGGCAAAGGAGCCCAAGGGCAAACTAGCAATTAACATGTGAAAGAGGTTGCTAGGCGGGGAAAAAAGGCCTTGATTTATTTGCATGCTAATGTAAATTAGAAATGAATACATTTCTGGAATAATTAAGATGATTTAACATTTACAGCTTTGTTCAATATTTGAAATTATGCTGCTACAGTTTTTCAAAACCACTTGCGCTCTCAGCAAGGTGACATCATGTGGATTGCTTTTAGTATTTGTTCTTTAGTTTCCTTCATAGTTCTTTTAGTTTTGCTTTGTAATTCATCGCAGGAAAGATGTGATAGCCCTCCTACTCCCTGTAAAGGTAAACGACCCTGAGAACAATTTGCAAGAATCTATATACCTTCTTGGCATATGGCTTGGCTAACAAAATATACACATAGACAATATGAAAGGAACTTTCTGGGGATTTTTTTTTTTTTTTTGTATAATTGAAAAAATTCCTGAACTTCTAACCATGGCATCAGAAAAAAATTAATTAGCATAACTACTATTATAGGGGGTAAAAAAAAGAAAATACAGAGCAATTTACATGCAGGTATGCTGGTTTTGGCTGGGATAGAGTTAATTTTCTTCATAGTAGCTAGTATGGGGCTATGTTTTGGATTTGTGCTGAAAACAGTATTGATATCACAGGGATGTTTTAGTTACTGCTGAGCAGTGCTTACACAGAGCCAAGGCCTTTTCTGCTTCTCACACCACCCCACCAGCGAGTAGGCTTGGGGGGCACAAGAAGCTGGGAGGGGACACAGCCGGGACAGCTGACCCCAGCTGACCAAAGGGATATCCCATACCATATGATGTCATGCTCAGCATAGAAAGCTGGGGGAAGAAGGAGGAAGCGGCGGATGTTTGGAGTGACAGTGTTTGTCTTCCCAAGTAACCATTATGCGTGATGGAGCCCTGCTTTCCTGGAGATGGCTGAACACCTGCCTGCCCATGGGAAGGGGTGAATGAATTCCTTGTTTTGCTTTGCTTGCGTGTGCAGCTTTTGCTTTACTTGTTAAACTGTCTTTGTCTCAACCCACAAGTTTTCTTATTTTTACTCTTCTGATTCTTTCCCTCATCCCACCAGGGGGGAGTGAGCAAGTGGCTGTGTGGTGCTTAGTTGCTGGCCGGGGTTAAACCATGACAGAAGGAAATGGAAAACTCAGTGAAAGAAATGGATTTTTCTGACACTCAGCAGCTTTATGTGAAAGAAACAAATTGTTATTATGGAGTGGTCGACAAGATGGAAGTATAGAAATTGCCAAGTTGCTTTCTAATTCTGAAGTTTTTTTTCAGGTAAAAAAAACCAAAACAAAACAAAAACCAAAACAAAACACTGAAAGAGACTTCTTAGTTTCTTCAGCCTTGGATATCTCATAGCTTGGTTTCAGAGTCTTATCACAGACTATCTGTGAAAGGATATGTAAATAACGAAGGCTTCATCAGAGTCAAGTATATTTTCTTTCCTAATTTCTCCCTAGTCTGTAATACATTTACTTTTTTTTGTTTACTCTGAACTGAAATTGTTTTTTTGATTACATATGAAGTTTATGAGCTAACAATTTTTGAACAGAACGGAAATCAGGCTTAAAAAGAGGAAGAGAAAACTGAAGAGAGGCTGTAAAGGGAAGCTTTCCAGAGATATTCACGATGCCTGGTTTTGGCAAAAGGCCCATCAAACCTCATGTTAGCAGATGCTTTTATGGTATGAGGCTTTTTCCACCTAAGTGATTTTTACTTGTACAAGGTAAGAAATCTTAAGAACTTTTAAGAACTGAACACTGGTCTGAATGAAAGGTAATCTTAGATCAGATACTGATGTCAAAACAAACAGAAAAGAGCATTTTGTGTGCAACTCAAATTGGAGAGAGGCTTTCGCTGATGATCTCTTCAATTCTTTAGCACACCTGAGAAACCAGCTATTTTTTAACCCTGAAAGGAGGGTGAATTTTCCAGGGAATGCCTCATATGAAGTTCCACCGATTTGTTGTTTTGTAGTGCACATACATGCACAGATGAAGGACTAAATTTTTAGAAGTATTTCTGTGAACGTTTTATAGATATGAAGTCTTCCATTTCTTATATCCAAAATATTGGGAACTGAAGTCTCCAGCAAGCATTTCCCTCCCTGTTGCTCATTCCCACTGTGAGAAACTGGTAATGTACTTTACAGCTGTGACTATCTAGAATGTAAACAGTTTAACAAATATATCAGGTTCTTCAAGAATTACACCTTCTCCTTGAGCCATTAATCTTGGTGTAGCAGAATCCCTGTGTGGTGTTCCCCTCAGCAGATAGAAATTGTTTGTTTATTCCAAATAATTATCTATAGGGCACTGATACTCAGTGTATTTTATGCTCATATTCACCCAGGCAAGCACATGAGGGGAAAGAGTTTCAGGAATAATTATGGTTGCCTATACCAATAAGGCCACATGGCTTGAAGTGGAATGAGACATTGTCTCTTTTATTAGTCAGGGAAAGAAAGAGTTTCTTATATTCTTTATTTTAAGAGTTGTGTTTAAATCTGCAAATGCTTTAAGTCAGAGTATTAGTTCCTTATGCTCTATCTATGTAGCAAATACAGCGGCCAGTGGCCTGAGTTACAATGGCTTATTTTTCAATTCTCATATTGCAATATAATGAATGTACTTGACTGAATGTTAACATATATGCATACATATAAAATTTAAATATTTTAATTAAAATGCAAGTATACTGTTTAACTGGGGAGGAAAAATGTTTCGGACCTTATTAGTACAGAATTGGTATCGAATCCAAAAGTTTTAGATTTTCTTAAAGCTACACAGGTGTTCTTGACATGGTCCTTATCAGAAAGTTTACTGCATAAGGAAAAAAGTTTGATAAAGAATAATGCCATGATCAGCCCAGGATTTTTTTAAGACAAAATATCTATGCATTTTTATTATTTGCTTAGAAATTTAGCTTTTTTGATGACAACAATCCAATTTCAGGGAACACAACTGAATTTAAATGAAAGATTTTTATGCTGATTTATATAAAAACTTTGCCCACCAAGGAAAATTCATAAGATAAGAATGATATTTTTACATTAGAATTCTTGTTACATGCTTGCATACACACATTAAATACATATAATAATATGTATTTATATACATATAAATACATAATGACGCTACTATGTCATTAGATGTTAACATAGAAATAAGTACAAAGTTTGCCAGAAGCAGAGACTGGTCTTACTGTCATAGCACTTGGAAGATGTGTAAAAGATAAATTAACCATATTGTATTTTGATTTATTTGTAAAGGATTTGACCAAATATTCATAGATAATGACCTAATAAGACATGCCAGTCTTAGAATTTACCTAAAACAGCAAAAAAGCTGAAAGAATAAAATTAGAAATGAAGATAACTTCCATTATTACCTTTTAGATTCTCTACTGTTATAGAAAAAAAGAAATCTAATAAAAATGGTTCTTGTGCTTTTGAGAGTCTTTTTGTACTCAGAGCGCGGCTATGCAGTAGAACTACAACACTGTAATAAAACACAAATAGTGTTTTAGCCAAACATTTATTGGGGGGATCTAGAAAGTAACATTAATTAGTTGAGGTGGATTAATGCTCTAGGACATGTTCTAGGATAAAATATCTGTGGCACATTATGTACAAGGATGATGTGAGAGTAATGTCAAGTAACTTAAATGCATCTTCTTCAGTCTTCAGTGTGTGAAGTGACAGCATAATGAAATTTAAATACAAATAATGGCTACATTTATCTTAATTTAGAAGCTGGTCACCCTAAATCAGGCACAGATATGAGATAAAAAAGTATGAAAACTGACACTCAGTTTGTAAAAATAGTTGATCTGTAAACTCTGGACATTTTTTTGTTTTGTCTGAAGTGGTACTTATTTAAATACCAGTTATGTGTTTAATCAGAACAGGAGCTAAACATTTCTGCTAAACCTAGAGCTGAGTAGATAGTACACAGTTTAATATAATTTTTTTAAAAAAACAGCATTATATCAAGTCTAATAGAAACTATTTAAAAATTTGTCAAATTTACAATATTAGGGAAGAATGGTGAAGAAATTATTAGCATGGAAACATTTTTAATTAAAAATAAACAAATTCCTAAGTTAAATTAAATATTACATCCATTCTTTAAAAATTCTAAACTTACAAGATATCAAAACATCATATAAAATTAATAAAAACTTGTGACTGGAATCATTAGCACAAAAAGAATTTCACCTCTTTTCAGGACTTATCCCTTTGAAGTGTGTTTTGAACCTTATAATATCTGTCCTGACCATCAACAGTAGCAATAAATTCTTTAAAATTATGGTTCATGTGGGCTGCTTTGCAATATTCCAGTTATCAGAGTCAGGAATTTACGAAGACAGCTTGGTAGGGCAAAACCCTCTCAAAACTGACTTGAGGATAAGCTCTGAAGTGTTAAGCATTTCGGGGTTTAAAATCTGAGCTAAGAACCTGGGTGGGTATATGACAGTTCTTAATAGTTGTTTATGGATGCTCTCATAATTGCAGTCCTGCTGCTTAAATTAATTACAAGAAATTCAATTAATAAGGTAAATCAGACAAGTGGGTTATACAGAGCCACCTTCTTGATTTTTTTTTTCTTTCTCTTATTCTTTCATAAATAAATGAAGAAAATTTCAAGCTGTTTGTGCTCAGATCTTTAAGATCATTTACAATACAAGTGATTGCATTTCAAAGAGGATTGGGGACATTTTTGCCCTGGGTTTTGAGGCCAGTATTAACATTTCATAGTTCCCTTAATAATGAAAGGCACAACAGGGAAAACTAGTATCTGTCTAATGAAAAAGAATATCTAGTGATTGCTATGAATAAACCAACAGATCTTCTAAAGTGTATAATGGCAAGCTGTAGAGTTAAATGAAAGCGAGTGATGCTCATTAGAGTCTGCTATGGCACCTAGTTAGATTCATTAGTGCACAAACAAAGGTTTAAACTGCAGAAGACAGATGTACAGTTTCATCTGCAATGGCTTGTATTTGAACAAAAGGAAAAGGGAACAATTATGAAAGAAAATGATATTGCAAAAGTGCCATGTGGGAAACTAACTCCTGTTACTCATTGCTTATCCTTTAAAAAAAATTCTCTTTGGTTTCCTTATATTATAAATGAGCATCTAAAAATCACAAAATCCAAAATGAAATAATCAAAGGCTCTAAATCGGCCTTTTGATCCCTAACAAGCTTTCTCCTTTAAGGATTACCTGTCTCAAGTCCATAAACCAACTCTCCACCAAGGAATGTTTCTGCTGCTCTGCTTGCCAGCAGGAGAGCCTGCAGCAGGACTGGGTGATGATATCCTGTTGTAAAGGATGCAGCTAAATTTCAATGTGTTGTGTTTTGGTTTGTTTTTTTTTTTAATCTTCCATCTACCTATATTAATGATAACATTTTAGGTTATTAATAAGAAAGAATATTAACATGCTGATTTCTTGGCATTATTTATACCACTCCTTTCCTTTTTCACTGGTCTTGGACAAATACAATGGCCTAGATGATTTCATTGCATTTTTAAGCTGCTAACGTAATGGCATTGAATGTAATAATATAGCTACGATCGCAGCTCCTTACAACAGGAAGGGAGTTCCTGGGAACTCCTTTCAACGGGACTTCCTACATTTGCACCCACAGCAGGGCGCGGGCTGGGGCACGTGAGCAGCCTGACTTCCCTGAGGAGGGAGAAGAAGCCGAGAGGCAGTCAGCTGCTGCAGGACTTCTCCTCCTAACCTCAGCTGGAAGGATGTAGGAAGCCAGAAGCAGAGGAGCTGGGCACAAAAGGTGCTGTCCTCACTTGTTGCTTTTCGTGCACCTCTAATAGAGAAGTGGTAAGGGCAGAGGAGCGGAAGCAGCTGAGCACTGTCGGAGTTCCCTTCCTCAATGCTGTGGCTGCGGCATCCCTCAGCTTCTCCAGAGGGGAACCCCCTCTACAGGGAACATGAATTTCAGATCCTCTTCCCTATTAGGCTGCCATATGACCACTAGAAACCAACAGTAGTCACTAGGCAGAAGAAACATGAATTTATTCTCAAAAATGTATATAGGTTATAGGCTGTAGTAGAAAGGTTAAACTGATGTCAGTGATAAATATATTAACAATACAATTACACTTTTGTGGGCAACTTTGCCCTGCTTGCTTTCTGAGGATTTTCCTGGCTATTCTATGGCCATTTCTTTGCTTGTTCCTGTGGTTATATACAGGAAGATACTGGAATTATAATCAGCATTTCTAAATTTAAGTCCAACTAAAGGCACACATTGTAAATGAGCTGCTGCAAATACTGCAGACGAGCTTGTAGCATTATACCACTCCTGTGTGTTTGCATGGCAGTTGCTCTGTTCTGGGTTTTATAAAGTGGGAGGAGCTGCTGTTTGGATCTAGCTGCTAGAGTAAGAACCTGTTTTTCAGGAGAGTGCTTTGGAAAGGGTAATTATGTGGGAACAGTCATATTAGTGCATTACTTCATCATAATTAATAATAACTGAATTAATGAGTCTAGTGAGATTGAATTACTGAGTCCAGCATGCAGCAAATCATAGGTCTTTCCACTAGAAAATTTAAAGTTTTTCTTAGATATTATAAATCAGCACCATTGCCAAGACTACAACTGAGTTTCTATCACAATAAAGATTTGAATGCTTTCAGTCATTGCCGCATCTCTTACAATTCCCCGTCATCACATCAGTTTCAAAGCTGTAGGGCTAGTTCTGGGGCATCAAGTTTGAAGTGAGGCAAATGATGGGCTCATACTCAGATGTGTTGTATTTGATGCCAGTCTGTAGAAAAGCAAAGATCACCAACTGTCCTAAAACAAAGAAGGAATTTTAATTATTGGTCTTAGCAAACTAACTAATTCAAATGGTGCAAATTATCTGAGTAACGTCAGGTTAACTCCTGGCACCATAAATCAAAGCTATGGGTGAGCTGTGTAACCTTGTAACTAAGCAAGACCTTCACAGAGCTTAATGGGGAATTTTCTAGCTTGTAGGTTGTTAAGAATGAGGCAATTTGGGCTTTTCTGCCTCTCCAGACACCTCTCGAACAAGACAAATCCTGTGTTACAAGAGCTGGAGAGCAGAAATTTTTCAGACTTCAAGCTTCTTTGCTCAATGAACTGTTTGCATAGTTCTGGAAAACACTCATTCCCTTTCTAAGCAACCTAGTGCTGCTTTGGGAGCAGGTCCTTGTCTCTGTGCCTGCATGTCTTCTCTAGAGTCACAATTAGCACAAAGGAGCTACAGTGTCTGACCAGGCCTGCTGGAACAGGTAAGGTAAGGGAAGAAATTGAAAATAATGCTTTATTAACTCAAGGCAGCATGCTGATAGTTTACACAAATGTGAAAAGACCAATGTATCTCAAAAGAGGTTTTAGTGCAATCCAAATGTGGATCTATTGGAAGCAATGCTGTAGGTACTGATGGCAGTGAGAAGCTGTACGGCACAAGGCTAGAACTGATGAATTAGATAGTACTGTGTTATTGTGGTCAGGAGGCTGCTGAGAGGGCAAGTAGCCACAAGTTTACATGACTCTGGAATGATCACAAGTCAGAGAATAATAGGATTGGGTTTATTCTTTCCAACCTCTACTTCACTGTTTCCTGAGCTCATTTAAATCCTTCCTCCTGAAGTAGAGATTTTTGGGGCAAACACTGTGTTGTATCAAAGGCCACCCCAGGCTAAATGCTAGCTAAGAGGTACATGGGTTTTTGCCTCTTTTTTCCTTGCATTTTTCCATGACTCCCTTTAGTTTCTGCAAAGGTTATTCTAAGATCCCAGTTACACGGGCCAACTTGCAAAAGATCTGTACATTGGGCTGTACTCTCTGGCCAGTGCCCTGGGCTTGTGGCCTAAATCTGCCACACATTTAACCCCTTACATGATGCTTGGATTTTGTAACACTATAGGAACTGTGGAGAACAAAACACCTGGGGCAAATTTGAGCTGCCCTCTGTGTACAGGAGCTGTGAGTTAGGTGCAGACAATGCTGTCAAATCAGGCTACGGTTTTTAGGGGCAGAACCTCAGCCTGAGTTTTCCATTCCTCTCTCCCTGCTACGCTAACGCTCCTCAGCCTCTTTTCCAGGACAGAACTTTGCAGAAAAGGATAACGACAACAAAAACCCACCAAACCCACAGATCACCATTTCAACTTGCTAACTCCAAAGAAACTTAATAAAACATGGGGCACTGGAGATGGCATGGTGAGAAAAAGAAACTAGTAGCCGCAGTTTATCAGTAGCTGGAGTTAGATAGCTGAGAGGCTGAGCGTACTTTTAATTGCTTGCTCTCAAGTGAAACAGCCCCTGCTTACATTGGTTACAATACGGAGAGGAAGACAAGGAGCTCTCACAGGTAGGACCCACTCACTCATTAAGTCATGATGTTAATGCCTGACGAGATATTAATTTGGACATAAGCAGCATGCTGGATCCCTGTGCTTAGGGACTGAGATGCGGTGTTGATAATGTAATACTCTGCTCTTCATCAGGGCCCTGAGCAAAAAGATCTAAAAAGATGCTATCTAGGAGCCTCAGGTAGCACTGAACCATACTTTTCTTTGCACCATTTTTTACATATTAAGGGGTTTTGTGTTTTAGTTTTTGTTCTAATGAAGACCTAGGGTTTCTTCTTTCAGATCAAATTTGAGCATGCAGGTAGAATGTACTATGGTCATATGTTGCATTCCTACCTTAACTGAAAGTATTACTAAAATTTTCCATGCTTTGCAGTCAGAAGAGCTGTCTTGTAAAAACCCTGGCCTGATGTTCAAGTGTAGCCTATGTTTTAATGAGATGCCAAAGCTGCTTCATTTTAAGCTTTAAACTGAAATAAATGATAAGTAGAAGCACTGCTGAATGGTTCTCAGCAACATTAAGAACATCTGAACACTATGTATGTAATAGTATATAATAGCGTGCACAGACTACAACTGATTTATCTATAAATATTTTGGGAGAAAATGTTGCACCTACCTGTACGGCCTGAGCATTCATTACTTCTACGTGGGCATAAAAGCAGAAATGAAATTGTATTACTGAGTAAGATACTGACTAGTGGTATATTAATGTTGAGTTCCAACTTTATATTGTATTAGCTTTACTGAAGTAAATGATAGTGTCATTTCATTAAGTTTAATTTCATCTCAATCATTTTACATTAAATTACACTGTTCTCTTCGCTCATTCCATCCCTTGAACCATTTTTTACCCCATTTTGCCACTTTTATCTGGCCTTAGGTTAGGGAAGAGAATTTGAAGAAATTGAAAAAGTGCTGAAGAGATGCAGCACTTTATAGCTTTCCACCCAGCCCTAGAAAGAAAATGAAAGAAGTGGCTGAGCTCTGCAGGCTAACCACAAAAAGGCAACAGCACCTCCGTAGACGTGTGTGTGCAGCTTTGCCCCTTACAGGAGTGCTGTTTGCATCAAGTTGGAAACAGATTTTTAACTCAGAGTGCGCAGGATCTTAAAGATACCAGTTTTATTTTTAAGTAGCAGGAGATCCAGAAAAGAACACCTCCGTCATAAAAATTGTTACATGTTTCTTCATGGTATATGGTGTGCCAGTCACAAATACTTTCTTAGTCCTTTGTCCTGGTTTCAGCTGGATTAGAGTTACTTTTCTTCCTAGTAGCTGGCATAGTGCTGTGTTTTGGATTTAGTATGAGAAGAATGCTGATAACACACTGATGTTTTAGTTGTTGCTAAGTAATGCTTAGACTAGTCAAGGACTTTCTTTTTCAGCTTCCCATGCTCTGCCAGGTGCACAAGAAGTTGGGAGGGGGCACAGCCCAAGATAGTTGATCCAAATTGACCAAAGGGCTATTCCATACCATATGACGTCATGCTCAGTATATAAACTGAGGGGAGTTAGCCGGGGGGCAGCGATCGCTGCTCGGGGACTGGCTGTGTGTCGGTCGGCGGGTGGTGAGCGGTTGCATCACTTGTTTTCTTTTCCCTGGGTTTTGTTTGTCTCTCTCGTTCTCCTTTTCATTACAATTATTATTATTATTATTATTATCATTATTATTATTACTATTATTATTATTTTATTTCAATTATTAAACTGTTCTTATCTCAACCCTTGGGTTTTCTTACTCTTGCCCTTCCGATTCTCTCCCCCATCACACCGTGGAGGGGGAGGGTGAGCGAGCGGCTGCGTGGTGCTTAGTTGCCGACTGGGGCTAAACCACGACATCCTTGTACAAGACAAGGAAACAGTAATGAATAAAAAAAAGATCATACCTCTCAGCATTCACACAGGTGGCCTGGTTTTATATCTATGCTATGAGGGAACTAACTGGTTAAATTTAACTTGTAATAACAGTAGCATGACTCTTATAAAAATTTTTAAAATCTGAATGTGGTTGTGCCTTTTTCTGAACTTACCTCCTTCCAGACTTGCCTTTGAGTAGTAACATTTTCTAGAAATAACTATATATAGGCAAGAATATGGAAGGGGGATTTTTTTTTAACAGTATCTCTATACAAAGGATAAGATCTAAGTTAAAACAGTGGTGTAGCACTGGTGACCAAGACTTGATCAAAGGGGGAAGTACTGCAGTTGAACAGGTCAGCTCTAATGTGCTTTAAGACAAAGCAAACAGACAAATTCTACTGAAAATCCTGAAAGAAGTTGTATCAGAACTCCAATTAATTTGGAAAAGATGGTGCGAAGTGTGAACTCATCCTTTTGTGCTCCTAACGTGGCCCTGAATGTAGCCAGAATATCTATTTTATTTTCTTCATCGCAGTTCATACGTATGTAGTGCTAGCATAGAAAAAGTGAATGTGTTATTGAGCCCAGCATGTCCCTTTCCATACGATGGCAAACAGAAATGGTTTCTTTTTTCTTTTTCTTTTTCTTCTTTTTTTTTTTTTTTTTTTTTTTAAAAAAAAAATTNCTTCAGTTCCTCCAGGAGTCATCCCAAAAGCATGTCCTAGTGTGAAGTTATGCTGTATCTTGAGTGCTTAAATGCCTAGTAAATTATATATCTTGCCACCTGCTGTGGCTAATGGTAGATGGTGCAGAGAAGGAGGCACCTACCTCACCATGCGATGCTAACTGCAGCGGTGGGAGGGACTCCCCATGGCAATTCCTTTACAACCTGCAGCATGAGATTTGATTATCCTGTCTCTGAAGAGATACAAATGTTACAACCATAAAATTATCCAGCTTAATATGAATATGGAGATAATTTAAGGCAACACAGTTGCAGAGTAGGTAATGTGAATGAATATATAATTTAATATAGGTAAGTGCAGGAATGAGCTGTTGATTTAATGAGACACCATTACTTCTTGTTACCGGAGACTCGAAAAGATGGAAGTTTATTTCTGTGTGACTCAATTATTCTTTTTTCCTTGCCTGCACAGTAAACAGCATTCTGACTAATGGCCCTGACTCATTTGTGGATAAACAAGTGCTATCTTCCTGTCTAGTCATATATGGTATGTAATGACTTACCTTCCAATTAAATTCCTTTAAAAGCTATAGTTAAAACCCAGTCTTCAGTTTACAAAGGTCACTCAAGAAAACTAAAACTAGTCTTGGACAGACAATGTACATCCAAGTCATCTTTTGGTGTAGTTCAAAAAGAAAAACAAAAAGAAGAAAAAATAATTGTTGAATATCTGGACAAAAAATAAATGATGCATCTTTTAAAGATATTAAAGGCATGTGGTAACTAGGAGGAAACTTTCTGTCTTGAGGATTTAAAAATAGTCTCTTAGGCATAAATCAAAGGGACTTTTAATATTTTACAAAATAGTGTGCAGGCTGACCTCAGACCTCAATGCTGCAAATGATAATAAACATACTTTATACATTTGAATACCGTCATTGTAGTCAATCACCCTTGGAAAACCAACACATTTGTAAGTGTAACTGTTAAAAAGATTTGACCTATTTTTACCTTGACCATAGTTTTAGATGTTGTAACTTATTGTATTCAGCAGCAGCCCATCTTTCAGAACATTGGCAGAAAGTTCATTGGCTTGGAGTGATTTGGAGATGCAGTTAGATGCAATAGCCCACAGATGGAGATGGTGCTTTCTTTTGATATTATTTGGTCATTATACATACCTTCATAGATGGAGATTTAAACTAGGAGAAGGTCTTAACAGTTATCAGTAGATGGGTTTCTTTAAAGAAATGCAAAGTAAAATCTATTGTAAGTTGTTTCCTTTGGAGCTTTATTAAAACCACTAATGCATTCTGAAAAGATGAATTGAAAGATGAAATAGATTGTGCAGATAGTGTTTTCAGCTTTGGATACAGGAAATGACATTTAATTTTAATATTCAGAAGTAATAATTTAAATATAAGGCTGTTTCTTTTTTGAATCATCATAGAAGTTTAAAATTTTTAAGATAAAAACCTTTACTTTTGAAAGAACAAATGATAGGTATGTCAGTTATTTGTGGGTTAATATTTGTATATTTATTCTTTATCATCCCTGCTGAGTTTATCCTTTTTTTATTGCGCTTTATATCCTTCATGCCTTGTAGGTCTGTCTCATAGAGTCCTCTGTCATCTATTCCCAGATAAGTATTACCTTGTGGACCATTACACACTTTTATGATTTTTCTGCATGAAACGGTGATTCTTGATGTATTTCTGCTTTCATTTCATGCTATCTAAGCCTCTATAATTCAATTAAATCCTTTAATCACAGTGTTACCATGAGAGGATAAGTTTCCTCTGGTTTACTTAAACTATATTTTGATGTTGCTGTTCTGTTACTCTCAGAGGTCTAGAAGTCCACAGCTGATACTGGAAGGAAAGGTGACCTAGCATAGGCAAAGTTTTACAGGAATCAAAAGGAAAAAAATATGGATTATTTTCCAGTTTACCAATACTGTCTCAAGAGAACCTGCATTAACCATTGTGGGAATACCAGTGGAGGTAGCACATACCTACAATGTTTTTAACACAAAATTAACTTGGAAAGGGGGAAACTGGGGGTAGAGGGACTGTGGAGGGCATGGTCATAAAATGATATCGGATTGTAGCCTGAAGTAGACAAGTTTCA
>VYZW01004639.1:2038-33267 GCA_013401315.1 Balaeniceps rex
ATAATGGCCTTCTCCTGTTTCGTTTCTATGGCCAATACTCTCAACAGCTGTGTAATGAGGTCATGGGGCATCAGGTCAATCTATGAAGGAAGAGCAGGAAAAAAATGAAGCCACAGGATACTCACAACTACTGCATAGCAACAGACGTGTGGCAGAAGTGCAAATTATCAGAGTTGCTCTCAAGTCATCAGACCAACCTNGAACCGCCTCGGTCCTCCTGGATTTGAGAGTGGGATGGCTTTCAGACCAACCTAGGAAGCAACAGTGAATGGTATGATCTGGACAGTGCAGCAGCAGACACTGGAGCAGTATTGCTGTAGTGTTTAACAATCAGCAGAGAACCTACTACTCCACTGATTGCTCTGCCTTGCCCTCAGCCTCTGTAAGATCTATTCAGATCTCATGCTCCCCAGGCACAGCCTCTGTGCTGCTTCATGCCTGTAAAACACGCAATCATTACTAGACAGGACTTCTAATCAGGTATTTTTTTGTACTCCAATGTAAGCACCCAAGCTGAGAATAAGCATGAGAGACACACTACTGTTTCCACCTCATCCTGAGGCCACCCAAAAGCACATTCTCCGTGTTCAGACACTAGCAAGAAAACACAGCCCCTTGTCCAGGGTGGGTGCTTCCAATTGCTAATCTGGATGAAAGAGGACTTAACCTAGAGAGGGTCTTCTACAGAAGGACACCCCCGTCAATTCTATTTTCCTTCACGGTATATTCAGCAGGTTCTTAAAGGCTCACAGACCTTCCCAAATCATGGCAGGCCTTCTGCTCAAATTCAACTACCTTCTACTTACATACATTCTTACCTTTAAATCGTCCTTGAAAGGATCTGTGTTGGCTGTGCTCATTCGCAGGGCTAATTCAAGCAGAGCCTCTAGCCTCGTAGTTATGATGTCGTCTACAGGCTTCTTAAGTTCCTCTTCTGTGAGATCCATGAAATGAACGAAAAAGTCCCCTTGATCCATCAGGAAATAGTGTTTTATAGATCTGCTCAAGAAAATGAAGGGACAATTGATTATGTTTTTTAAAGCCCAAGTTAATCCATATTAAACCTAAAGGAACAAAAGCAATCAATTCAGCCAGCCTGCTGGGTTTGATCACAGAATATTCCTCTTCATACAGAACACACAGCCATAAATAACCCATTTGGAGACTAGTCTTTCATGTATGTCCCCTCCTCCCTTCCACCTCAGTCAGGATGCTTTTGTGCAGTCAGATCAGGGTTGCCGCTGTTCTTTTTTCCCTTGAAAAACGCACCTTAGATAAAAAAAAGTATGCACTACATTGCTGGGCAAAGGCTCATAGTGCTATCCTGAACAACACCCCAACCTCCACAGCGTGCAGATCCATCCAAGAGGCAGTTGCCAATTCAGAGCAGAATCTTGGACTCCTCTGAATGAACAAGTATCTGTACTGATTTTTTAAGTACTCCATGCACTTGCGTTGACTTCTGCTATAGTAGGATGCATAAAGTTTGATTTTCACTTGGCACCAGGGAGTCCTGGCACTGCACTGGGCCAGGAGCTTGGAAATAGCTCAGAGGGGAGTTTGAGGATTAACTTAGTGCCTGGCCAAAGATCGCACATGATAACTGCAGTTTTCAGAGCAGAAATAGGACCAGCACAGCCTTAACACAATGTGGTTGCAGACTCCTGATCGCTGTCAATTTGGGATGATGCTCAGCCCCTCTGTTTCCCTGACTGTTGTTACTCTCTTGAACCAAGAAAACTCCTCCAGTCATGAGGAAGTCATGACAGTGTCAGTGGTTAGCTGAGGACACAACAGGTAGGGGAGCGAGATACTTCCTGCTGACACATGGTAGAGCGCAAATCCAAATAAAAACCTGACCTAATGCTGACAACAATCCCACTTCAAGCAGGAGGTTGAACTAGAGACCTGCCCAGGTTGTTGGTTGCTTCCAACCAATATTTCTCAGATGGTGGAGAGTCAGCACTCCCGCTTAACTGGGAAGTGGTTACCTCTCACAGGTGCCTGGAGTTTGATCACAACCATCCCACTTCAGCCCTCAAAGCGCACACACGCACTGGAAGCTCAGTAGCTTCCTCCTCAACCAGCTGCCCCTGCACTTGCACCCCATCTGCAGAATGATCTAGCAGAGAGCCTGTTTTGAAGATGAGGAGGTCACAGACATCAACCCCAGCTGGAGAGGCTGAGCAACACCTTAATCTGAAACTGCATTGTGATAGACGGGCCCAACAGAGGACGTGTGCCACCAGAGCTTTGGAAGCCAATGGCTTTTGCACAGTCCTATTAAGCAAAGAAGGCTTAGAGGGATGACAGTCATTAGAAAGGCTAGGAAGAATCTCCTTAATGACTGGCAGGTTTCAGACAGCTCTCATAACCTTTCATGAAACAAGGCATGTTCTCTGGTGGTTTTCACAGGGCAGGAAGGCACGTATCAGTTTCAAAGGAGTGAACCATGGATCTTCAGGTCTTCCCACAACCTCTCTCAGCTGGAGCCATAGTGTTCCCAGGTCTGGAGCAGACACCTTTGCTGCAGGCACAACTTTTTCAGACCTAGCAAAAAGCAGGCCCAAAGCAATCCCACCTGGCCTGCTAGGCACATTCACTTCAGTTACCATTACTGCTCCAGCTTACATCTCCCAGTGGGCATCTTCTTGTGCAAGTCACTTGGCAGGTTTGCCCCATGAAGCTCAGACCACTTTCTTTCACAGTGTGTCACTGGTTTGAAGCAGAACCTCTGGTACCAGGTCGCAGCCCAATTACAAACTGTCCTACAACCAGCTATCGACTGCAATTTCCTACCTATTTGTTGCTGTCTTGGTCTTCTGGATAGTTAAGATTCCTGTTTTTAGTGTTTTCTGAAAATAATAATAAACTAAAAGCTTGGTTCACACAAGGAAGCTGGAGTTTGCGTGCTAGAATGCACTTGCATTTGCTATCGGCTGAATGTGTTACAAGAATCAAAATATAGGTTATTAAAACGAACTTTAAAAAAGGACAATGTTAAGAAAAACCCTGCACCGGAACTTGGGGCTAATACGCTTACTCTATTCCAACTACCTATGTTTGCATGAACAATAACCATGGCATATATTCGGTGAGATGCTTAATGTCAAACTATTTCTTATTCACATTAAACTCTTTTTGATCATACCAGATGATATTAGGAAACTCCTTTTCTGGATGGGAGTGACATGCATCCATGGCACAAGTCATGAGAGAGGTGGGGGACGTCCATACCTGAGGGTGGGTTTTGGGACCAAGCTAGACAAAGCCATGGCTGCCCTGACCTAGTTTTGGCAACAGCCTTCCAAGTAAGTTGGACTAGAGACCCCCAGACATGCTTCCCACCCAACATTTCTATGATTTTACACTTTTCTTTTTTTTTTTCCTTCAGGGAAAGAAACAAATCTTATTTTTTCAGGTCAACCTTTCTAATGGAAGTAAAGAGAAGAATACATTAATAATATCCTAAAGAGAGCTAACTTCAAAAACTTACGTTCACTATCAGAACCAACCTATTTAACATGCATTTAGTAAAATAAATCAAACCTTAGGTGAGCCACCAGCTCTTTCTCCTCCATTAGGAAATCCAGAAGAACTTTGCTAGCATAGTTATATGCTTTTTCTATTTGTTCCACATATGCTCGCTCTTTTAAAGTATAAATGACCTCTTTAGCCACAGGGCAGGTAACATCACGTCCACATTCTCGCACAACATTTAAATATTTCCCTAGAAGCAAAAAGAAAGAATGACCCATATTCATATCTACTGTACATCCAACAGGGAAACTTTCAGACCACTACCTTCAAGCAGAAGACATATGGTGAAATGTTTACACTAATTCTACTGAAAGCTGGGTGGGATTTAGACTCCTATCAAAAGATGATAACCGAATTTTAAATTAGGCTCCCAGTATCATGTTTAAAGAGAGATTTAGAAATGGTTTTGTTTCCCAGTGGTGGCAAAATATTTCTGCAGATAGCCAGAAACTTTGAAGATCTGCTGCTGCACTTCAGAAGTAGCTTTTGGGGGGTTTTGTACTTATGGAAGAGAACAGTGGTAGCCATCAGGTTGCATGCTTCATTTAAACACTCAAATTAATTAACTCAGCATGTTCAAACCTCAGTTGTCTAGGTCCATCTAGCTAGCTGCTAGAAAACTGTACCCATGAAACAGAGCAGTAAGACAGACAGCTCCCCTTGCTGCTGGACTCCTTCCCACATGTTGTTTTATTTATAGGATTTGGAGTTCTTCTTAAATCTGATTATTCCTCTTACATCAGAAGCATATCTTTACCTACCTGTGCTTAGTATTTTGTCAGCCATTTTCTGCAAGAATGAGGGTATCTGTTGCTGAACAACAGTATATCTTTGATCCCAATACTTGTCATTATAGTCCTCCTGAATCTTCTCCTTCTGCAGCTCATGTTCCTCCACCATGAACTCACTGAACAGTTAAAGCAGATGTTTAGAAGCAGGAAGTGGTACAATGAGGATTACTTTTTTTGACCTGTAAACTGGTAATATAATCTATCAGAAATAAGGTCTCATGAAAATACATTCCAATCAAGAACTGAAATTAGTCTGTACTTGCAGTAAGAGGAGAAGCATTATGCAGAGTGTTTCTGCTAATCTGCAACCAATTATGACAGAAACAGAATTTTATAAGGTTCACAAGCCAAGTCTAAACATTATTTGGTTGTCAGTGTAGAGGTGAGGAAGCTGGCCTTTGTCTGCCTTCTCACCATCAGGAAGGCATTAACTGTAGCTATTTTAACTTGAGTTTTGCCCCCCTTAGGATTCTGAAAATGTGGGAAACAGAGATACTGCCTAAACTATTAAACACAGCGAAATGCTTCAAATGATTCTACAAAAGACAAGAAACTTCAGAGAGTGTTGTTAGCTCCTATCAGATTAGCATATTAATGGACTACATTTAACATAGATTCACTGAGTTCGTGCCCCATGAGAAGAGGGCTCACCCCTGTCATGAAGAGGATGAGGATGTGAGAGGAGAACGCTTAAAGGGGGACAGGCATGGTAAGGTGGAATTTGAGTGGACTGTGTATTTGAACTGTTGTGCTATTGACTTTTGCATATAATTTCCTTGAATTTGGAAAAATAAAGCAAGCGAGAATGTCTCTGACGGTATAGCCACTGAATCAAATAAGAAATGTAGTTAAACACACTCCAGCAGCTCCCCTTCCTTGCGATGCTGCCTTGTCTACCTACTGCTGCCAGGTCCAGGCCCCTAGGCTATGGAGACTCTACTGAGCAGAGGGATGGGTGCACTCAAACAGTAGAAGCCAAAGACCTGAACAGTATTTCTTAACTTTTGCATTTCATTTTCATTCCTTAACTGTTCTTTACCTGTATGGATCATTAATGATGCCTCGATATATCCACTTTTCCAGAATTTCAAAATAAGGCACACTGGCAGCCTTGGTTAAATACAGGCACAGCTCCTGGGCCTGGCTGTCCCCCGTGTAATTGAAAGTCTTGTCATGGAGTAAGCTCAGGGTCGATCCTCCCATACACTCACCTTTATCTACAGAAGTAGCTAAAATTTAAAAATATAGACATAAGACACAAAGCTGACACAGATTCATTGTACAAGCTACGCTGTTAAATGTAATGAAGTTAGCAGTTGGTGAGCTGACCACCCTAAGTCACTGATGTCCATGTCAGCTGTAGACCCCTCCTGTGAAGACGCAAGGCCATTCAACCACACAACCAAAAGCTTACATCCTGAAATGTCCTGAAACGAAAACCCAAATGATCCACAATCTAAAAAAGCAATAACCAAACACAACCCTCCAGGGAAGAACTGAACTCAAGTAGACCCAAGGTAGATGGTGGCTTAAAGTCCAAAAGCCTCCTACACCGAGGGGACCATGTATAGAGATCCACTATCCAGGTGGTGAAGGAAGAAACACACACTTCAGTGGCTTGCTTCAGAAACCTCTGATCTCAAAAGCACTTCTGTTCTCAGCTGTAACACTGAGGTAGCCACGCATATAGCTCGAACACCAGGATTTAGGTAGGTTGATAGTGAAATTTGTACTTTGCCATCGCAAAAAGGACATAGGGACAGAGGAATGCAGTACTGCCATGAGTTTTGGATCGAAGTAAGCCTTAACGTATTTGGCTAACTGCTCTGTTCCAAAAACCCAAAAATTTCAGGACATGTGCATACCAAGAGGGATCATCCAATTCCAGATTGTAAATAGAACAGATATTTTCATCCAGATAAATTCTCTGGGCTGAATAGAGAGAAATGTACAAGTATTCTCATGCCAAAGAGTTTAACCAAAATTATTGAGGTAACTGCATCTGTGACCAACAAACTCATGCAACGGCACAGGCTGGGACCGGCTGGCTGAGAAGCAGCACTGCAGAGAACAACCAGGGGGTCCTGGTGAACAACCAGCTGATCGTGGGTCGGCAGCGTGTCCTTGCAGCGATGAATGCCAACTGCACCCAGGGCTGCACTGCCAGCGATTAATCCCCTCTGCCCTGCACTGGTGAGGCCACACCTGGAACACTGCGTTCAGTTTGGGGTCCTTAGTATGAATGACAAAATGAAGAGTCCAGCAGAGGTTGATAAGATGGTGAGGGGCTGGTGCTCAGGGCACACAAGGAGAGCCTCAGGGAGCTGGGCTTGCTAGCCGAGAGAAGAGAAGATGAAGCTCTAGAGGAGATGGTATGAGACTCCTCTTGGAGGAGCACAGTGACAATATCAAAAGGGCAAAAGTTACAAGAAGGGAAATTCCAGCTGGAGATACAGAAAGAAATGTTCACAAAAAGGGTGGTGAAGTCATGGGAAAGGGTCCCAGATGGTGGGGAATCACCATCACTGGGGATTGTCCAGACTCGCCTGGACATGGCCCTGAGCGACCTGCTGTAGCTGTGAGCAAGGGATTGGACTAGAAATTTCCAGGGGTTCCTTCTGGTTGAATCAGTTTGTGGTTATACATCCACACATAGCTGGAGAGGCATTTGGAAAGAAGCTGAGTAGAGACAGCAGTGGTGGAAACAATTGATCCAAAGGGCATGGACTGTGAAGGTAAAAGGCACAGACTTGCGTCATGACAGCTCTGAAGGGCAGATTCAGCCCTGGAGCCCACTGCTCTCAAAAAAGAGCAGTGCTCTGACAAGTGCAATTCCCTTTGGCTTTCTTCTTTAATATAACATAAAATTAAAATGACACATGTCCTGCCTGTATTGCAACTCTGTACAGTTTTCAGAAGCCACTGTCATGCACCTGTCAAAATGTAATGACTGTATTTTTTAAACTTACCAAGTGAAGCAAGAATCTCCAGGGTCCTCATTGTGGGCTGGATATAAAACCAGAGTTTCTGCAGTGACAGAAGTCCCTGTCTCTGAAGATGTTCCAGCTGGGTAATTAGTATCATGTATTCCTTGATTAGAGTCCGCATAGCAGCAGCCAGAGCATGATTTACCTGTCCATACTCGAAGGAAGACTTCTCCTCTATAAACCTGTAAAAAGCAAAATGGAAACTCTTTCGGGCAAGGCACCTTCTATCATTTTCAGGAGTTTTATCTTCAGGACACTGTACAAGCACACGAGTAGATCGTGTGTTGGAAAGCGCACCAGTCTTCAGCTGGAGTTTCTGGTTCCACATTTGCTCTGTGTCCCCATGCCTATTTCCCATTGCCACATTTTCTAGTAAGGAAAGCTGTGGGAAGACGTTTCCTCTCAAATTGCAGGGAAACTAGCATTATTTGCAAAACCACTATGTAAAAAGTGAGAGCCAGGATTTGCAAGGCAATTGCCTTTGCATAAGCAACAGATTAGAGGACAGGAAAAGATCTCAAAAGGAAGCAATGTGCACCCAAACATGTGGGGAAAGCACTGCTGCTAGTCTCTGAAACCACAGGCCACAGCAGGGATTCATCCGACCAGATTTAGATGGCTCCATCCATGTTAGTGGAGAGAGACAGATTCTTCTGAACACAAGTCATATCATCTGGAAGAAGGCATGTAAAAGAGATTGGATGAATCACATCCTAAAAATGCTTCTTTCTCTTTGCTGATCTTTTAGGGACTTTGAATCAAATGCAGACATCTACATAACAAACATCTGCTGTTAGTGAGGTCTACCTTATACTAAGACCTTCCAACAATTACTTGAGGTAGCTACCAGAAACTAGGCAGCAGTAGGTTCTCCTGCTCAGAAGCACACAAAGGTTGTCTCAGCCCTGGATGCCCAGAGGAGAGCAAAAAGCAGGAAACATGGAGAAATTCATAGCAGAGTGGGAAGAGACAAGCCAGAACAAGCAGACATATCCTATTTGCACTTTGTCTGAATGTAGCAAGACCAAGTTTGGACAAAGCGAAGGTGAGGTAAGTGAAAAAGTGAACTGGCAGCACAGAGGAGAAATCCAGCAAAAAGAAATGTAGCTAAAACCAATTCAAAGAAATTGTCATTCTTATTTTATATCCCCATAGGTTTAAATTAAGCTTGGAAGTTAACATCTGCACAATGACGGATTCTCTATTCTACAACCTGATGCTCAAAGGAGAACATCCTCCTCTGACAAAAGTCAGCTTGGTACCTGGTGACAGCAGAGTAACTTGCTGCTACAGGAAGAATCCTGGTCACCAGCTCTTTGATGGACAAGTCGAGGTTTGGATCGACTGAAAACGCTCGGTTCTGCCTGCCTACAAGAGGCTGTGCTGTGATGTATCTTCCATCCACACCAATCAGAACGTACAGCAAGTCCTCCACAATCATGGATTCTTGGGAGGCTAATGGCAAGGTACCTGTTTTCAAAGAGAAGACAAAAAAAGAACACAATCAGAAGATGCCGTAGTACTACCTGATCGTCCATTCACTTCATTTCAATCTAGTACCTGAAGCCTAAAAGGAAGACATACTACCATTCAAAGAGAACAAAGGAAGATCACACAAAGCTGAGTCAAGATACAGAGAAATAAAACTGAGTTACGGTCAACTCCAAAATCAGTTAGGGTCAACTCCAAAATCATCTGCTTTCCAGGAAAACAGAATACTTTGCTCATTTATACCCAAAGCAAGCCAAGTACTCAGGGCTATACATCCAACATCTGTGCCCACAGCTTGTGCTGCTGATCCTTACACCCAAAAGGGCTCGGTTACACTGAACCTGAGGAGCTCCAATCTTGTCAACAACTCCCCCTACCTCCCCTCCACTGAAATATTCAAATATCAACAAAACAGTTCAAATACAGATACAAAGAAATGCTAGCCCAGCAAACACTGCAGGTGAACTGCAAACTGTACGGTCTCTGAATGGTGTGGTCAACTACAAACCAGCTGCAAAGAAGCATAAAGGACTCAACCTGAAATACAATCAAGTGCATCGGAAGATCAGGGAACAGAGTGGCTACACCACTAGCTACAGCAAAGCTTATCTCACGAAACAAGGCAACAATCCCTCTCCATTTGTAGGGTTGTACGTGAGAGAACAAATGGTTCTGAGCTTGCTAGGAACATACCCTCACAGCACATCCCAAAAGGCCCCGGCAGAAATGCACTAGTGGACAAGCTATTTAAAGGCACCTCCAAGAATGAGCCTACTGTTTTCATGTCCCCCTTTGACGCAGCCCAAATCCACAACAGGAAGAAGCTACAGGTTTCTTGTCAGAGCCTCCACAGTTCTGGGGAACGGAAACATGAGTCTCTAACTCAGGTGTTCTCTTCCACAAAAAGTTCTTAAATCTCATTTATGAATAAGAAACTATACATAGCTCAGCCTAAAGCTAGAATACAATGGGGAGAGATTAGTCCCCTGCTGCTCTGGTGAGGAGAGAGACAGCAAATCACGGAGGTTGTTATAGTCTTACTGGAGAGGATATTGAGCCAGGTGGATTGGTGAATATTCCCTTGTCAGGTATGACTACAGATTTTTCAGCTGAGAATGCAGATGTGATACTCCTACAGTAGGATTTTATGGAGGCTGTGACTCAAGAGAGAAAAAGGACTGGGAAACTCAAAACAGATTAGATCGCATGGATCAACAGTGGGGCTGGAATTCAGCACAGGAGAAACACTGTGAAGAAAATAAGTTTGGGTTTGTTTTTTTTTTGAACCCCGCTCTTCATCTGCAGAGTGCCAGGAGCCAAGTTTTGCTTTCAACCTGAGTGTCATGAAATCTGAACAGCACTTGTAAACAAGTACAAACCATAAAAAGTTAATGCAATTTTCCCTGTGTATCACATACCTATAGGTACCGTTGTGTCAGTGCTTAAACTGGTGCCAATTAAGAAATCGCCAATAAGTGCAGGTCTCTCATACACCCAGCATGGAAATACTGGAATGGGCTGACCAGAATTCTTCTTGTTCTGCTTATCTCGGAGGATTTTTCGTGTAAGCTCAAGAGGCTGTTGGGAAAAAAGAGAGAGATAGAAAGGAGAAAAAGAGATCTTCAGAAGTCCAAGAAATATTTACTTATAAGCAGAAATTGACTGTAAACTGATAACCTGAAAACAGAAAGTAGAATAGCTGATGTTTCAGTAGCACGGTGTAGGTCTGCACCCCTCCCCACCACCCTGGGTGCTAGGGCACACATAGGGGAGGAGAATGGGGACATGGACAACCACCAGGCAGCTTACTAGTTTGCAAAGGGCACCACGTGAAAGGCAGCAAGCTCCTTCCAGAACCAGTAACATCTTATTCAAGGAGCACTTGCAGATAGGCTAACGAAGACCTCTGAACTCGGTTTCTGCACGGTGCCCACTCAGTAGCTGTGTGCCAAATGTAATCCAGATAATCCACCCATAGATAGCTGGAAAATGACTGAGTTTTTTACTCTGAATAGGAGTCAGCAAAGGAAGTGAGCTCTTAAAGACCAAAAGACCTTCCACCCCTGGCTCTGGGTCTCTGACACTAAAATAAATGAAGTGCAAGATTAATTATCAGCTGGAGAGGCCTGTGAGATGTACAACCTACCTGAATATTTAGAGCCCCAAGTGCACAAACATGGGGCACATGCTTATGAATGCGATTTCTTAAGCTCCACAGGTGTCTATGTGAAATGGGATATGCCACAGGGTCATTTTACTTTCCTCTCATAGGAGGTCTCAGAGGAGAGGAACTTGGGAAGGAAGCAAATGTATGTGTGAGCTTTGCATCTTAAAGAACAGTGCTCTTACATGTGAGAGGCAGCTGAGGCACACTGTGTCTGGCCCTGGCCATTTTTCACCTTCTCAGAGCTGCCCAGTGCTGGGTCTTGAAATCCTTCAAACAAGCATCAGCCGTGGGACCACTCCTCCAAGCGGCACTGTTTCCCAGCATGCTTGCTGCAGCCTCACCACTGGGATAAAACCAGTACAATGTCAGAGAGGCACCCCAAAGCAAGACTACATTCCTACTTACGCCGTATACGAGTGATCTGCTAGAAGGACTTCAACTTCCTCTCCTCCCCTAACAGAAACAGGAGGGGAGGGTATGGAGAAGGATGAAGCGTCAAGTAAGCTGCCAGCAATTTAAAGGATGACTAAACTTCACATAAAATCACAGATCTCGGTGTAGGACTGAGTCCTTCACGTGGGTAAACAACTTGAACTCTTTCATAAATCTTAAACCCATACAGCAAGAAAACACTCCTCTACTGAAGTAGTATATAGTAGTTTACTTGTCTGTCATGATCCAGACACACAGACATTGGCTAAAAGATCGAAACATCATGTGCACTTTCTGTATCATCTTGAGCTCCAGGTCATTAAAGACCTGGAATGGAAGACCGCCCTGCAGCACTGGCATTATGCAAGATGGCTATGTGAACGAGCTTCTGCTTAGGAGAAGGGCAGCCATCATTACATCTTCCCAAATGGCAGGGAGGTGAGTTGGAAGAAAAGTTCCACAAACCACGGACCTCACCATCACAACATCTCCATGAACACGCATACTTATGAGAGAGCAGACTAAGAAAGTATCTAAGTCCAAAAGCTTCTGAGGCATTGCGCTAAGTATGGGAGACCATACAACCTAACAGAGCCAGGTAAGATCTCAACAGCATATGTGGATGGAAGACAGTACTATAAAATAGAGCTAGTTCACTGAGATGGACTATATGAAAGTTACACCTTGGAAATTCAGAAGTAATTCCTGTCTTCAACTGCCAAAATGAAGTCAGATCACAGACTCACAGAACAGTTTGTGTTGGAAGGGATCTTTAAAGATCATCCAGTCAACTCCCCTGCCATGGGCAGGGACATCTTTTACTAGATCAGGTTGCTCAAAGCCCCGTCCAACCTGACCTTGAACACTGCCAGGGATGGAGTGTCCCACCTAAACCTATCCTCTTTCTGTTTAAAACCATTGCCCCTTGTCCTGTCACTACAGGCCCTGGTGAAAAGTCTTACTCTGCCTTTCTTATAAGCCCCCTTCATATATTGAAAGGCCACAGTAAGGTCTCCTCAGAGCCTTCTCCTCTCCAGGCTGAACAAAAACCTAACTCTCTCAGCCTCTCTCCATAGGAGAGGTGTTCCAGCCCTTGGATCATTCCCTCCTCTGGACCCGCTCCAACAGGTCCGTGTCTTTCTTGCACTGGGGACCCCAGAGCTGGATGCAGTACTCCAGGTGGGGTCTCACGAAGATGGAGTAGGGGGGGAGAATCACCTCCCTGGACCTGCTGGCCACGCTTCTTGTGATGCAGCCCAGGATACACTTGGCTTTCTGGTCTGCAAGCGCACATTGCTGGCTCATGTCCAATTTCTTTTTCACCAGTATCCCCAAGTCCTTCTTCACAGGGCTGTTCTCCATCTCTTCATTCCCCAGTCTGTATTGATAGTGAGGATTGCCCTGACCCAGGTGCAGGACACCGCACTTGGCCTTGCTGAACATCATAAGGTTCACATGGGCCCATTCCTCCAGCCTGTCAAGGTCCCTCTGGATGGCATCCCTTCCCTCCAGTGTATCGACTGCACCGTTCGGCTTGGTGTCATCCACAAACTTGCTGAGGGTGCACTCAATCCCACTAGGTATGTCATTAATGAAGATATTAAATAGTATTGGTCCCAGTACAGACCCTTGAGGGACACCACTCGTTACTGGCTTCCACTTGGACATTGAGCCATTGACTGTAACTCTTTGGATGCGGCCATCCAGCCAATTCCTTACCCATATTGTAGTCTCCTTTCCTTCTTGGTCCTGGAAAATACCTATTGTAAAATTCCCTACTTCCATACTACACAAGAATGAGCCCAACAGCTCCCAGTGCCTGAGGAAAGCCCCTTAAATGAGATGAGCTCATGGCACTGTGAGGGAGCATGCTGGCACCTCTGTCCCTGTGAGCTCATAGCCTATGGACTAGGGCGTGCCTGGAATAAGGGTGTGTGCTGTGGCATCTGTCCCTAATAAAAAGGCAGGGACGGAGGCTTATTCCTTATAGTGATCGTGAAAAGGAGCAGCCAGGACCCCTGAAACAAACGCAGAACTTTCTTCATCGCGGGACTGGTTCTTCTTTATGTGATTCTCTGGGATGACAAGAGGCAGGGAGCTTCTGTTCAACCAGCTCTAGTGTGAATTTGTTAACTGGCGGAGTTCAAAAAAGTTGACACAGTTTTGGCTATGAAGGACACAGCTACCTGAAAGGGAACACGTAACTTTTACCACCTCGATGCTTCTTGGGCCAAAACTGGTCCAAGCAGCAACTCCAATCACTGAAAGATCACTGGATGATCTCTCTGACAGTGCAGATGGCACAGCACTTGTGGCACCGGTGACAAAGCACATGTCTCAGGGGCATGAATCACCTTCTCTCTGCAACTTAAAATTTAGATCATTGTCATTACAGGTGTCAATGACAGCCTGGATAAAACTCCCAGGACTGAAAACGTGGCCCTCAGGTGTCAGCCTGGCACTTAAAAGCCCACGGGATATGGTGGCAGTTTGCCACTGTCATGCTGATGAACCTGCATCTGGCATCTTAAGCAATAACATTACCCAGATCCATCGAGGTAAGAGAAAGAGCTCATCTTTGTGCTCAATGAATGCCAACTGCGCCAAAGGGCTCCCTGCACTACAGCCCTGGTGCCAGGGAAATGGGCAGCAGTGGGTATACGCTGGACCTAGAGTGCACAACCAAGGAGGAGTGGTGGGGGCAGCTGGGCTTTGCTGGGTCTGGCCAACAGAAGGTCTAAGAGCAGCCTGCAACTACAGAAAGGACAAGTACCAAGATGATGGGTGAAGCCAAGCTCCTCTCAGCAATGGCAGGAGGTTCAGCCAGCCATGGACACAAGCTGCCTCTTGAGATATTGAGATAGGACAGGAAGAGACATTTCTTCCCACAGAGGTGAAGCACCCATGGGGGGTCACCAGGGAGGTGGGGTATCTCCCTCCTGGGGGGCTGCAGGACTCAGATGGACAAAACGGCAGCTGCAGTGATCTAGTGTGGGTGACAGTCCTGCTGTGAGGAGGCTGGACTGGACAACCCCAGCGGTTCCTCCCACCACTGCTGCAATGGATCTGTGGAAACTCTGGCAGCTATCTTCCATGCCTGGTGAATAAAGATGGTGCCACAAGGATCACAGAGTTGCTCAAGTGAGGCCCTCATGTCCATTACTATGGTGTGAAGGATCACTCCAGGGCTTGTGCCTAGAGTGCACAACCTGGCTTCTAGAAGAGAGATGGAGATGGCAGGTGCTGGAGAAATAAATCAATTGCAATTATTATGACTACTTGACAGTCCTCTTGGGAAGTGGCTCTAGCAGAAACTCTGGGTCAAGAGATTTCAGCTATGTGAGTTGATACAGCCCTACTGACTCAATGGCCCTGAGCACCTGCCCGTTAGGGCCTTTTATCAGAGTTTCAGTTCTTTAAGTCTGAAGCATAAATGAAGCAGCAGGGAGGCACATATCTTTTTAACTGGCTTGCATTGCCATTTCAATACCTTTGGTTGTGAACTGCACATCCCAGAGAACACCACTCACTCTTCTTTCCTCTTTTATCAAGTCCGCACATAAATCCTATTAAAAAGATCAGTTATCTTACTGGAAATTCATGTTCCCTTCATGATCTAAATCAACCTCTTGACTTGACTCAGATCATCTGTGAAGGATTTGGATGAGTCAGGCAAACAGTCTGCGCAGACATGCATTTCACAGTGTATGTGGAACAAGGCTGGTTTCATCACTGCCTGACAGAGGCAGGGGGTTGGACTCTCTCTGTTTAGGATTTGAACTCTCATCATCACATGCATGTACAGCCCTTCAAGCTGAGAGACCCATTGGGTGTCCCAAAACACTGAGCATGGAGGGTCCATTCCTCTAGCCATCAATGGCCAGAAGTGATCTGACCACCACAGCAAACTCCCCACTTGGTGGCAGATGCATCATCTACTGTCATCATCTTCACCAGGGACAGGAGGGTGTTCCATGGAAGGTGTTAGCTCTGCTCAGCCCCTGCCACAGAAAGATCTTCAGAGATTGCAGAGTAACCACACATCTGCTGAGGAGCCAGCACGGGCAATAAACCACATACAGCCACAGCTAGAGAGCTCAACAGCAAAGCTTGGTAGGATGCATCACGAATGTGAATGCTGCCACGTGGCCAAGACAGGGCCAGCAGTGCCGCAGAGCGAGCAGCTGGGTGAAGCACACGCTGCACCAATGAGACAGACCCCGTGTGCTAACAAGACACAGATATGCCTCCACTGAGCGAGGATGCAGGACTGTCACAACAGAGCCTGCAGACAGAGAAGACCCCAGTGTATAATTTCTGAGTGTTCACAAACAGGCTGGCATCCTCAGAAACAGTCACGAGCAGAGCCTGGAAGCTTGTCCCCTGTTAGATTTTATTGACCAGTCATCAGAAGGCAGAACAGAAAAAAACCTCTGGGACAAAGGTAAGCTGCAAAATTTTAAATGGAAGCATTCGCACATATGGTCCAGTTGCTCACTCACTACGGACCTCTGAGCATCTTTTCTTCTTCCCTTTCTCCCCACTTATCACTCTTTCACCTCTGTCCAAACAACCATCCATACACAGTTGCTCCTGTGCCTTCCGCTGCCAAAATGCCCTTATCTTGACCCACAAGCTTTTCCTCGTATTTTTTTCCCCCTGTCCTGTTGAGCAGGAAGAGTGATAGAGTGGCTAGCCAAGGTCAACCCACCACAGTAGAGTTATTTCTACAAATGATTATAGGAAACAGAAGTTGGGATTTAAGTAATAATCGCCCTTTCGCACTTCCAACGTCCCAGCCTACTGATAATGAAACACTCGCTTAACTGTTTTCTAAGCCTGTGTCTTGCAATGATACAGTTTACTTCTACAGCAGGTTTTTTTCTTCCTTTTTGTCTTTGGGATCACTTTGTAGCATTTATTTCAGAAGCTCAAATAACCTAAGTAGAGGGAATGGCTGTGTCCGCTTGGGGAATGACTATGTGAGGCACTGTACCCACATTATCTGAGAGAGCAGAACTCCTGGCAAGGATGGGGACACGCCACAACGGCTGCTGAGCTCCTGAGCCACAGGCAGAAAAGGAAACATCACCACAGTTTAATGCGGTCGTTTGAAACGGAAAAATGAAATTACATTAACCCCCACCAGTTAGAACTGTTCTGGTTTAAACTTGACTTACCTTAACTGACTTAAATAGAAAAAGGACACTTTTATTAAGAACAACACAAAGATTTTAATGCAATCTGACAAATAAATGTCGAGAGATAATTTAGATTATCTGCACAGATAGGAACTTTTGTCATTCCACTAGATGATAAAAGTTGAGAGCACAGCTATACACATGACCAGAAAGGAAAGATTTTGTACCCAAAGCTTGGGAAGAGACAATACCTGCGGTACACTGGAGTTGGCTGTGACGCTGCCCAGCTGCTTGCGTAGCTCCTCGAGCTCCTGTAGAGATATCTTGGAAGTAGATGAGGGAATGGAGAAGTTTGTGCTGCCACTGGTTGCTGCATTTGCTGCAAGTTCTGCCCTTTCTTTAGCATTTTGTTGCAAATACTGGAGTGTCTGCACATACACAAAAAAGAAAAGATTTTGTGAACGCTGGTCAGCACACACTAAAGCAAAAAACATATGACCATAAGATGGTTGTGCTGAATCAGACCACAGGTCTTTCTGTCCCAGTTTCCTGTGTCTTAGCGGTTTACACCAAGAGGAGTGTAATTCTCAGTAGTGCTTTAATAATTAAGCAAATGCTAGGACTGGTTATCTGTTGATTTCAATGCATTTTGCTGAACACTGTCATCAGAAAGCGTGCCGTGCTTAAAATCATTGCATTGCTGCTACTGTTGAATACTTGCAACACATCCAGTTCTAAAGGAGAAACAAACCTCTTTGTCTTCTGTGAGTTTTGACAGCAGATAAACTAAAGAATCTAGATGTCTTGTATTTTTGGACTTCAGCTCATCGTACTTCTTTAAAAAATCTTCAGGAGTTCGAGAAAACTCTGCTATTTTTACCTGTAAAACACCACATTAATATTAAATGTTTAATGTGTATTATAATCACAGCATTTGAGAGAGGAGCATTGTGCAAGGATGGAGACAAGGTGCAGGCTGCGGCTGCCGCCAAAGTACTTCAGGGAATGGGTTTTGGAGTGAATGCTGCAGCATTGGTCTCCTACTAATAATCATGCAGGAGGAGAGTGGGGGTCCTGCACTTCAGCTGATGGAGAAGGGACTGCAGGAGAGAAAAGAGGAAGGTAAGCGCAAGATCTGTAGCAGAGTTCGCTTTGCGTGCTTGGTCTGAAGCAATATCATTTTGTATCAGCAGGTTTATTAAGGGATTTGGCAGTGATGAAGCCACATCTGGACACTGGGTCCACTTTGGGGGCCCCACTAGCAAGAGAGACATCAACACACTGGACTGAGCCCAGCACAGAGCCATGCAGATGGTGGGGCGTACTGCCCACTGCCCAAAGGGGTTACAGACCCTGCTCCGAGGGGCACAGCAAAAGCACCACAGGCACCGCCACAAATTGCGATACGGAAAATCCCAACTGGCCCTAGGGAAACAGTCCTTTCTGGAGAGAGAGGTGACCCTGGGACACAGCCAAAGAGATGGAGGAATCTCCTGGAGATCTTCAAAATGCAGCTAAGCAGCCTGCTGTAGCTGTGATGCTGGCCCTGCTGCGAGCAATGGGTTGGACTGCAGGTCTCCAGCTGTGCCTCCTACTTAAATTTTTCTACAAGTCCATGAACTGTAGCTGTCAGTGTAAATGATGTTTAAGACTGGAATTAGAGAAAACATGCAGTTCAGGCTACAAAGACCTGAACTTTCAGACAGAGTTAGCGATTTTCTAGCACTTATAGCTTGACTGATGGATTGCTTTTAAAAATGACAATGAAAACCAGTATTATGGCCACAGAAGTATGCCTGGTCATGAGAGTGTCAGGCTTTAATCCCTAATATCTGGGTGATATTCAGGAAAAAAGTCAGGTATTGCTCATATTGCATATCATACAGTTACTATTTTTCATTTGTTTTAATCCTCCAGAGGACAACCCCTCTAATTAAAATTTGAAACCACCATCACAGGCACAAAATAAGCTCCTTCTCTGAACTCCCTCCCCCCAAGTTCTAACAATCCTTCTCACGTTCTTTCACCATCTCTCCAAGATGCAAGGATTTTACCTTTTTCCTGATATAATCTTTCTACTTTATTCCCTAAATTGAGATTCCAGGTCTGACTACCCCTTTTTTTTTTTTACCAATGCCAACATGATTTCACCATTATTCCCAGAAAAACTTGGGACAGCCATTACCCCTCCCAACATGCATCCAGCTCCGCACCCACAGAAGTCATCTCACAGAAGAGTAGAGTAAGGAGAAGGTAGTTTACATCACTGGCCAAGAGAAATCACGCTGAGGAATGTTTACCTTGAATTTCTCCGTAGGGAGGAGCTGACGGAAACTCTATCAATGATTGCAAAGGAAGCATGCCGCCTCAGGAGTCCTGCTGGCCCCCCCCGTAAGGTCTGAAACACATCCCAGCTGCGATTACAGCATGTCAATGCTTACCTTTGCGCTGTGCGCAGAGACAGTCGTGGTAACGTAAGGTGTTCGATTCTTCTGCAGAAGATCGATGTAGACTTCGGCTCCTTCCCCGCCGTGAACACGCAGCAGGCTGAGTAACTCATTGACATCGTGGTGAATGCGGAACTCACTCATCCTCCCGCCTGAGGCTACAAGCTCCATGGGACGCAGAAACAAAGGCGGTAAGTTATTACTTTACTGCTGCAAATGAAAATATACCCGCACAAACATTTCCTCACTATGTTATGAGCCTGCAGGGGACGCTAAAATATTTGACTGGAACAAAGAAATACACATAAGGGGAAGAAGCAAGCAAAACAGAGATACTCGTTATTGTGCCTGATTTAACTATACTGGTACAAACCCCACCTTAAATGTAGGTGAGCCAGCAGAGGATTTTTCAATCTCAAAATCACACCGGCAGCAAAAAAGTTACTAAGTGGTCATAAGAAGTGTTGGTTCGTGTACTGACAGACTGCAGACACAGCTGAAATTGCTGGCTTCAGCAGCCTGCCCATGCTGCTGCTTCTGAAATTACTCAGAAGCAGTTTTTCCAAGTTTAAGGGGTCTTTATATTCTACTGCCCATTAACAGACAAGCACCAAATTCTGAAAAGTTACTTAAATGATGGTTGCAGAAGTAAGAGTCTGATCAAGGCTTCGTGCAAGTATGGAGTTTAATGTGACAGCCTGTACAGGTGCAGAACATCAAGCACATGGACACGCTTTTGTTTTGCCAAAATCATTGAATCATTATAGGCTGGAACAGATCTCTGCAAGCCTCGGTCCAACTCTCCACCTAAAACAGAGTCAAATTAGAGTGGGCTGTGCAGGGCCTTATCCAGTCCAAGCTTAAGTATCTCCAGAGATCCAGATCCCTGCACCACTCGGGGCCCTGATGCTCACGTGTGAAACACCTTTTCCTACTATCCAACTGGGATTTCCTCCGCTCGGGGCGGGGGGCACGGCGAGAGCCCCAGAGGCACCGGCACAGCTGCAGCACGGGAAACCCCGGCCGGCCCGAAGGAAACAGCCCGTCCCCGTATGAGCGGGGCGTCCCTGGGACGGGGACCCGAGCGGTGGGGGATCCCCATGCCTGGGGATGCCCCGACTCGCCCGGACACGGCCCCCAGCGACCTGCCACAGCTGAAGCGTGGGCCCTGCTGGGAGCGGGCTCGGGCCGGAGACGCCCACCCGGCTGCCCCGGCGGGTCCCTCCGCTTCCCAGCCGCTCCCCGCCCCGGCTCGCCCGGCGGGGGACCAGCGCCTCCCCCGGCCCCCGCGGCAGCTCCGGACAGCGCCTCAGCCCCGTCCCGTCCCTACCTGCCCGACCGGAAGTGCCCACCGGCGCCGGCCGGAAACGCACCGGGCGCATGCGCACTCCCCTGCGCGGGCACCCGGAAGCGCGCCCCCGCGCATGCGCAGTCCGCCGCGCGATGCTGCCGCTGCCNTCTTCGAGGTGAGGGGCTGCCCTCCCGCTGGCGGCCGGACCGGGGCCTCCCCGCGGCGAGCGAGACTCCCGGGCCTGGGCCTCCGCGCCCGGTCTGTGTGGTAAAGCGACGGCCGTGCTCCCTCAGAGCCGCCCCAGCCCCGGGCCTCTCCCAGCGCGGGCCCCGCTGCCGCCGGTCTCCGTGGAGAAGAAGGGTTTGCTCTGTGGAGGCGGGCCGGCCTGCCCACGGCCTCTCTCTCCTCCTCTCCTAGGATGGGGACGTTCACAGGCACCTCTACCTCCAGGGTGTCCTCACCAGCCTCGCGGAGGTGGCAGAGAGACCCAAGTAAGTGAGGCAGGGCCCGCAGGCTGCCCTGGCATCCCAATGGCTGCAGGCGTGCCTCTTAGTTTGTGTGTCCTGCTCCGTGTCACGTTGGCGTGCAGCACTGTTGGTACGAGCCCTGCCCGCTCGCGTTGTATGGGTGCAAGGCTGGGACGGGTGCCATTAGAATAGAATAGAATAGAATCATTAAGGTTGGAAAAGGCCTCTAAGATTATCTAGTCCAACCATCAACCCAACACCACCATGCTACTAAACCATGTCCTGAAGTGCCACGTCTACACGTTCCTCTTGTCCGTGGACTTTAGAGGCCAAGGAGGAGAAATCAGTTAAAAGGGAGAAGACACGGACGCATTGCAAAGCAGTTTGGAAAGGAAAACGAGATGATACAGTTTGCAAACCAAAACGTCCTCCTAAAAAGGTCAAAAAACAGTATTTTGTGCTGCAGTCAGCTGTCTGTCTAAATACTGACTTCCTGTGCTTGCTGGATGTGACATTGTTGCACTGAGAGTTCCCCATAAGCAGATAAGGCGTTTATAATATGCCTGGAAATTGGGATTGCAGCTAAACAGGATTTAAGTGGCAGGTTATTAAATACTCTGTCAAAACAGTGGGAGAGCTCTGTGGTACAGACAGCCCCAATTAGGAAGGCTAAACCTGTGGGAGAACCTTCATCTTGCTTTAAAACCTGCTCTTGTATGTAAAATTGAGGAAGTAGTTTCAAGATTGTGTGAGGTTATCGTACAGATGCCTGTTAAACAGCGCTGGCGCAAAGTTTTAGTCCACAGCTGCAACTTTAAGGTCAAACAGCTTATTTCTCACATTGCTGCTTGGTGTTTATTCTTAATCGAAGCACCACGCCAGAGGACGATAATACATAACGATGCTCAAGCCGTAACGGCAAATAAGAGTTTCCAACTGCCAGTAGCATTGTAATCTTCATTCCGTTGCACTTTTAATTTAAGTATTAGTCACAAAAAATGCCACAAGTGAAGTTGTCTAGAGGGATATATGCAGCTTAAATTAAGGCCCTGATTTAACTTAAGTCGTGGATGTCCTCGTTTCCCCACAGGGTGTCTGAATTCAGTTGCCGCATCTCCGGGTGCTGCCAGGTCTTTGATACGCTGGAGGGCTACGAGCACCACTACAACACGCTGCACAGGAACGTCTGCTCCTTCTGCAAGCGCTCCTTTCCGTCAGGGCATCTCTTGGATATTCACATCTTGGAGTGGCATGACTCGCTCTTCCAGATAATGGCCGAGAAGCAAAACATGGTGAGTCTCCGTGCCCAGCCCTTTGCTTGGGGTTGTTGTGCGCAGCATGGGCTGGCATCCTTAGAGGCTGACCGTTCGGGGAGGGCACCCACGTCCCCAGCTGACACTGCTTGCCTTTTCCAATGTTTTTTCCCCCCTGCCTTTCAGTACAAGTGTTTGGTAGAAGGCTGCACAGAGAAGTTCAAGAGCAGCAAAGACAGAAAGGATCACTTGGTCACCGTTCACCTTTATCCTGCTGACTTTCGGTTTGATAGACCAAAGAAAGTGAAAAGGTAACTGCAGAACTGCAATAGCACAACTGGTTTTCCCTTGTAGAGGTGATGTTGTGCTTCTCTGCTGTCTCACTCCCTTTCCAGAGTAAGCAAGTTTATATCCTAAGAGGCTCAGAAATGATGTTTTCTGCTGCTTGTAAGAGCAGGTAAACTTGGAAGTCTTTCTGTGGCAATGTTTTACTTTATCTTAATGTTGAAGCATGTCTTATTTCTCTCCTCGTGTGGCTCCAGGCTCTGCTCCCTTCATGCCATCTCAAGTGTAAACGCAAAGCCCAGCACCTCTCTGCGTTGCTTTGTGCATGTTTCCTGCTTTGCTCTCCGACCCTTTGCAATATCCCGTTCCCCAAAAGCACAGGTAGAGCAGAGGGAGGCTTTGCAAGTGTGGCGAACAGCTTTCTCAGCTGGCTGCTCATTTCAAGCACTGCTTTCACCACGGGGATTAATACAAGGACTGATGTTGTTTCACACTTTCCTCAGAGACCTGGGTGGTGGGATGGAGAGAAAATTTCTTGCCCAGCAGACTGGTGTGGCCCTGGAATGGGTGCCCAAAGGGACAGGGGAATGGGTCTCCGGAGTCTTCCAAAGCTTGCTTGAGTAGCCTGATCTAGCTATGATGTGAACCCTCTAGTCCAACCCTCTGAGTGCTTCAGGGCATGCCAGACTGAAAAGGGAAGAGGTGGTCAAAGGCTTTGCAAGCAGGCCCAGCTACCTACTAGTAAAGTGTCTTGGCATTTAGGGAAGAAAGAAGCTGCTGACCACTGCCAACCCCTTAGCCGGGGATGAAAAGCTAATGGTCACCTTTGGCTGCGGCATGGCATCAGTAGGTCAGCTAAAGGACAGTCCTCACGGGGAATCAAGCCCATTGAATGAGTTATGCTTTATGGACTGAAGGGACATAAAGAACCTGGGGACAAAGCTGTGTGCTGTAATGCAGCAACCCTGAATACTTAAGTAGAAACTCATACAAGCCTATTGCCCAGCTCTCCAGCAGCCTGTCGGCTGCTCCCAGGGATTTGTGCAGCCAAATCTCTCTGCCTCCATGTAGTAATTCACCCAAGCTGGACTCAACCTGTTTCCTGATGAAATACCTTTCATTTCCTTTGCTCTGCGCTTACGTGGCAGCTGCTGAGAAAGGATGTAAAATTTTCTCTCTGCAGTGGCCCCAAGCACGTGAGCTCTCCCACAAAGCAGTGTGCCAGCGTGCCGATGGATGTGAGTGTGGAGATGTCAGAGCAATTCCAGGTGGACCCCATGGAAGTAGGGCCCAGTGAGAACATGGAGATCCCTCTGCCTGCAGCCAGCCCTGACCCCTCGGAGCCAGAGAAACGACTCTATAAATCCAGGTCTGTCCTGTTGGCCTCCACAGGCAAAAATTTCTGGGCCTGGGACCATATAATCTTAAGTGCATTTTGCAGTGCCTAGTGCAGCACGGCTCAGGGTGTTTCTGTGTTGAAGATGAGAGGTAGGATTTCCATTTATGTTTTAAAAGCCACTTTTAAAAGAGGAAAGTGTAAGGAAGGACAGAGTGTGCGTACGCTGTGAAAGCCGTGTCAGTAAGTTTCTGTTAGTCTGCCCACCCATGATCTCTTCCCACTCATGATCTCTTCCCAGGGTATTGCAGAATGGCATGGGTCTGAAGGTAAGAACTCTGTCCTAAAATACTCAAACAAGTTTCGTTCCTGCTTTGTAACGCTCTCCCATCTTAGCTGACTCGGGGCTGAGCTGGTGTGTTTCACCGTAGCTGTCTGTGCTCCCATGCAGTTGCAGGACAAGGCACAAATAAAGCAGGTGAACATCCTGCTCTGAATCTTAGGTTTTGCAAGGCCAGAGCAGGATTGCTGGGTTTTCTGTTTGGTTGGTTGGGTTTTTTTAAATCTTTACAAAAAATTGAAACTGAATTGCCTAATGCTGGCTTAACTTTTGAATTCCCCCTCATCATGTGCTGTAAAACGCGCATGAGATACAAGGTCGCCATCAGACGGTCACTGCCCTCTTCCCAACACCTGTATCGGTGTCATTTTATTCATCATTTTAATCATCTCTCAACATAAAGGTTAATATGGTTTTGCCTGAACTATTCCAGTTAGCAAAGGGATTCTTGTGGTTTGAGTTTGCCGCACCTGTGACACGCTGGCAGTCTGGAAGCAGCACGATGAGCGCACGACTGTGCTGGAGCGCCGCACGGGGAAACCTACTTCTGTCCTTGGCTCCCTCTTGCTTTCACTGGCGTCAGTGTTTCGCTCTGCCTCTGTAAAATGAGGCGAGCATTGCCGATTCAGGGCTTTCTGACCAGTTGTGGAGTCTGAAAGGGCTCGCAATGCGCTACAGCCAGTTGGGTCTCCTTTTGTATGTCGTGGTTTGCCTGACAAAATCCTGTCCCTAAGCAGCTGCCACGGTGGCATTTTAAATTTCACTGCTTTGTCCAGTGTAACAGCTTATAAACCAGACAGAAACCGTCCCTTGAATTTGATGTGATACTGCAGGTCAAAAAGAAAATTTCCTGCTGAAAGGCCACACTTCTAATGCTGCTTCTGCTCTCCTGCTCTTCACAATCACGTGCTTCCACAACAACTGCCCAATGGCATATTGCATTTTGTAATGCCTTACACCCAGTTGTAAAGAGAGGAGAGGCCTCCAGAACATAAATGAAACGTGCCGAATAAATGAGAAAGCAGACCAGTATTTCATCCATCTTTGTGAATTACACTTTGGTGATTTAGGTGTCCTGCTCCTCTGATACCTTGCTCTTCCCACTCCAGGAGCTTGAAATGCTACACAAGATGTAAAGCGTCCCAGTGATCCTGCGAGAGGTGGGCTGTTAATGTGTATTAAAGCGTGTCTCCCTTTCCAGGATCCCATCCACAATTTGCTTTGGACAAGGTGCCACCCGAGGCTTTAAAGGACCACGAAAGAAAGTCTGAAGGTCAGTGCACCTGATTTGTGCAAGATGAGAAGGCGCTGGCTGCTGCCACCTGCAAACGTTAGCGATGGCACCATGGCCAAGCAGGGATGTTCGCAGTTGCGTGCGAGGGTCCCGCTCTGTACAGGGAAGGCAGAAGGCTGAAAATAGGGATTGTGTGGCAGCAGTTTGGGATACATCGATACCTTGGGAAGTGCTTTGCTACAGCCCTTCGTGTCCCTGTACCACCTCCCTTTGGCAGCATTTCGGAGCCAGCCCGTGCTTATGTTTGTCCTTCCTGAGACACAACAGCCTCTTCTCTGATCCCCGCTGAAATCAAACTACAAATAAATTCCTCTGCCTCTGTGCTGTGAGTTTTTGTATCTCATTGGTGCCAGGACTGCTCTGGGCAGCAGTGGTTTTCTAGATAGGTGGTCGCATCCTGCCTGAGCTTGGAAACGGCAAATGCTGTTCTGAAACTCCAGGCAGCTGCGGGGGTTGCGCAGGCTTTGTGAAAAACTTGCAAAGCATCGCTGCCAAAAAGACAGCAGGGATAACGCCGAGCAAAACACACTGTGTTCCCTCTTCCTCCAGGAAGCCCTGCATCCCCCCCAGCCACCTCAGCTGGCCTGGGGGCTGGGTGCCATTGCACAGGGGAGAATCCAAATAAAATCCGGAGGAAGAGCAGTGTAGGTTACAACAATTAATTCTTTTAATTCTTTCATTTTCTCACAGTGTTTTTAAAAGCTCCCAGCAAGGACAGCCCTTGGGACCGCACGCAGACGTGGGGTGGGTTGAACTCCCCATCAGTTGCTCTCAGAAAGAGTCTCAGACTGTGGCGGAGCACTGCGACGTGGAGGTGAGAGGAAATCAGCTGCTGGAGCTGAGACTACACAGGATATTTTTATTTTATTTTTTTGCCTTTTGGGGGAAAAAAATAGGTTCAAGAAATTCCAAGACAAAATCTGCTGACTGACTGTACAGAAGCTGGAACCACTGACAAAAAGAAAAAAAAACAGAAAAAGAAGCGTTGGTCCCTAATTCTGACCACCTCCATCTCACTGAAGTCTGCTCCACTCACCAGCGCTTGCTCTGAAACCCGCACGAAAGGTTTGCCTGTGCCAGGAAAAGCATTCTGGTGCCTTGCAGCTCATTTCCATGGGGAGTTAAAATAAAGTGGCTTCCAACTAGGTGAATAAATAAAAGGAATTTTTACAAAATTGCTTCATAGAGAACTTAAATGCTGTTTTGAAGCCCAGGCAGAGTCAGATGTGAAGAATGAACTGCCCTTTGCTCCTAATACCCCCAAAATCAGGTTGAGATGGAGGTTATTTTTCCTCTCATCTTTCCCTCCCTTTTTAATCTCTGCCAGGAGAAAAGATTGATTGGAAACACAGAGCCAGGCTCAGTGTGCTCCCGCCAGGTCTCAGGGTCCTGTTGAACCGTGGCAGTTATAAAATTGTCCATAAAGGGAAAAAAGGTTGCTGGGATGGCGTTTATCCAAGCTTAGGATCTATAATTGCTTTTTTCCCCTTCCCCCTCTCCAGGAGGAAGGAAGGATAAAAAGGGCTTTGAAAAATCCTTGCAAATCAGAGCAGGGAGTGATGCTTACAGCGATGTAGGAGATTTCCATGTGAGTTTTAAAATGCTTCGCTCTGTTTAAAACTCAGCCGGCTTGTCCGGCGTTAATCCTTGCTCCTTGGCCTCGGGAGAGAGCTGTCTCCGGCAGGCAGGATCGCTGCTGGAGGAGAGCAGGCAGCCCTGGGAGAGACTGGCAGGCAGCATGGCGGGCAGGGCAGGCAGCACTGGGTGCAGCGGGCGCTGGGGAATGGTGGGGAACACCTCTCCACACGCACACACCCCCCTCACGCACACCTCCACACCTCTGCACGTGCGCACACCCCCCACACACCTCCACACCTCTCCGTGCACACACACACCCCCCATGCACACCTCCACACCTCTCCATGCACGCACACACCCCACACGCACACCTCCATGCCTCTCCACACACACACACCCGCCACGCACACCTCCACACCTCTCCATGTGCGCGCACACCCCCACACACGCACCTCCACAGCCCCCATCCCAGCAGGCTGCTGGCCCCCCAGAGATAGCCCAGAGACCAGGGAAGACCAGGCTCTGTCACCACCTTTGCAGGGACCGCCCTGGTGCTCCTGCCCCACGGACGTCTGTCAGCAGGGACCAGCATGATCAAAAATCACTTTCCAGCACTGGAAGCCCCTAATGAGGCTTTTTTCCCTCCACTGCAATAACTGGAAATTTGAGGCAGGCGCCGCATTGCTGGAGACGCCTGCAAGCTTTGGCACGTGATGGTACAAAGAGCACGCAGAAGCAGCCCAATCTGCTCTCTCTTATGTGTTTAGGTCCTAAGTTTCCACCTGGAAATTCATTCCTTCCTTTTTCCCAGACTCCAGGTCTCTGAGTGTCTGCCCTTGCTATTAAAAAATAAATAAAAATTGCAATTACAGCCTCAGGGCTCATGACTAGCTCTCGTCTGAGTTACCAACTTTTTCCAGAGTCCATGGGCAAGTCTTTCCCAGCTGGCCAGGGGCTTTCAAAAATCCTTATTTCAAGCCAAAACTTGAATTTCCCTTTTTTTTTTTTTGCTTTTTCCCTGTGGGATTTATCATAAGCAAAAATTTTCCGGCCCGTTCCTTGTTTGTGCAGGCAGGAGCAGGTGGAGTTACCCGGCAGTGGCCGTCAGAAGGACATACGCTGGTCGGGCGCACATGTACGTGTGCAACGGCCAACCACCGCGTGCAAGCAAACGCAAGCACAGAGCAGGACTCAGGTAGCACACGTGTGCGTACGCCGGCACGATCCATGCATGTGCACACTCAGAGCACATGCATGCATTTGCAGGCAAGCACATACATTGCCCAATATGCACACGGGCATGACACCTGTGTGCGGCACATACCTGCACACGCCGCACACGGGTGTGTGCAAACATGGGGCATGCAACACAGGCACAGCAAATGCATAGGAAAGCGAAGCACGCACCTGCACACGTCTGTGCACAAGCACATAGCCCACAGGCGTGTTTGTACAGCAAATGTGCACAACGTGTGCATGCACGTACAGGCGCACACAGCGTGCGGATGTGTGCAACAAGGTGTGCGCTCGCAGGCACAGACAAGGACGCAGGTGGATTGCAGACATGTACACAGAGGTCAGCTGCACGCACATGCACAGAGCATACAAGCATGCGCGCCCCTACACCCCTTCCCCAGGCAATCCTCGTTCACCCCACTCAGCGCGCAGAGCACCCCACCAGCCTGCGCCCCAGCAAAGCTCACAGGGACGAAGCGCGCAAGCCGGGCTGGCCTTCAGTTTATTTTACTTAAGCATGAACAATAATACCGAAATCTCCACTAAAACTCTGCTCCCTCATCATGTTACAGCGTGTAACGTGAATTAATATACGTAAACAAAATTAATATAAACAAAATTAATACACTTTCATAGTATAAAATTGGTATAGCTAGGAAAGGGAATTTTTATAATACACTCAGTGTGTCCCCGGCTTCTCCCTGGTCTGTAAGCAGAGGTCCTCCAGCACCTGGATGGTGAAGGCGCTTGCCATCACCCAACCCTGTGCAAAAACAGGGTCCCCGAGGTGAAACGGGGTGTGACCCATCACGGCAGGGTCAGGGCGGGGCGGGAGGCAGAGGCTTTGGACTCACACACACCTCCAAAGCTTGTCTCTTAGGGAAAGAAATGCATTGGTGAATGGTTTGGGGACTGAAAGCCCCAAATTCACCTGTTTTCCTTCTATTGTAGGGGAGATGAAGGCACCCACGTGATAGAGACGGACCCCATCATGCCGGATACGGGGGAGAAGCAAGGGGAAGGGTTGCAGCCAACCTGGGGAAGCACTCGGCGCCACGGCAGGAGCAAGACATCAGCACCTGCACCAGCAGAGAAGTCAAAAGAGGTTCTCCCCCGCAGCACCCCCCACAGAGCAAAAGGGAGTAGCTCTGTGCCAGAGGCCACCACCTTGCTGGGGCTTCTCCTGGGACTCCCCATCCTTACAGAAGCTGCTGGGTCTTTTTGGGTGCAGGATCAGGAGCGCATCCCTCACCCTACAGAGATCGTTTGCCGGCAGGAGGACACAGACCTGCCCACCCTGCAGCAGCCATTTTGGGGTTGCAAGGGTTTTCCAAGCTTTGTGATGTGACCAGGAGAACTTCCAGATACCAGAGTATGGTCTGATATCCCCCAGCTGCTGGGAAGCCATGGGAGAGGTTTGAGCAGCCTGGGGTGTTGAAGTCCTGGAGCTGGCAGGGGATCGGGCAGCAGAGAGGGGGCAGCCATGGCGCTGGACGAGGCTCCTCTCCATTTTCTGGATTTATTGAAGCTGACCTCGTTTGGTTTCATCACCGCTGAGCAAACCCCCGTGCCCTGGCAGCCGTGTGGGAGATGTCTGCCTGCACTGGCATTGCTTGCCTCTTCAGCCCCTTGCCGGCCCTGCCTGGACCACCTCCTCCATCCCTCCCTGGGGCTTTGGGGCAATCGCATCTCCTCGGAGAGGGCTTCAGCCCAGGCATGTTGCTGCAGCTGCTGCCCCGTCGCAGTTTGATTTCAGAGGGCAAATTCAGCTCTTCAGCTTCTGATGAATTAGAAAAGCTTGTGCTTTTCTACGGTTCAAGGTCAGGTTGGACGGGGGCTTTGAGCTACCTGACCTAGTGGAAGATGTCCCTGCCCGTGGCGGGAGGGGTTGGACTGGATGGTCTTGGAAGGTCCCTTCCCACCCAAAGCACCCTATGAACTCAGGCTGCCTGGTGTCCATCGTCCTCCCTCCTGACATCCACCGCCCGCGAGGGCCTGGGCGTGCTCCAAGAAGCCTGATTTAGGTGACACAGCAAGACCCTGTGAACATCAGCTCTGAGGAGGATTTTAGCTGCTCCTGCTTCTGCTCGCTGCTTGTGGGGTGCATGCAGCCACAGTTCATTCATTCAGAGACCAGAAACGTGGCTGTTTGCTTTGGTGTCACGTACAGGGATGCATGAGCCACGGTGCATGGCGATTGCACGCGCCCCAGTGCACGGGGACTGCCCGTGCCCCGGTGCATGGGGGTTGGACGTCCCTGGGTGCATTGGGGATGCAAACACCCGGGTGCATGGGGATTGCACATGCCCCAGTGCATGGGGATTGCACCTGGTGCACGGGGAATGCAAACACCTGGGTGCACGGGGAATGTGCTTGGCCCCGTGCATGGGCATCACACGTCCCTGGGTGCATGGTGCATGGCGACTGCACGTGCGCCGGTGTACGGGGGATGCAGGAGCCCCGGGGCATAAGGACTGCACGTGCCTGGGCGCACCGCGCTGCACGGGGTAGCTGACCCCATGCCCCGGTTCCCCCGAGCAGCCCCGGCAGCAGGACCCGGCCCCACCCGCGGGACGCGTGGGACGGGCGAGACCGGGAGCGGCCGCACCCGCCCGCGGGCAAAGTGCGGGGCGAGGGCCGGGCCACCCGCGGGAAGCGGCCACGGAGCGGTACGTCCCTGCCCCGCTCCTGCGGGCAGCCCCGGGGGGCACGGGGGGCAGGCAGCAGGGGCAGGGGTGGGCGCTGGTGGTCAGGGAGGGGCTGTGGGTGCAGGCAGGGATTGGGGGCACAGGCAGGAGCTGTGGCTGTAGGCAGGCACAGGCAGGATCTGTGGGTGCGGGCAGGGACTGTGGGCACAGGTGGGCACTGTGACCGCAGGGCGCAGGCAGGTGCTCAGTGCAGGCAGATGCAGGCAGCCACTCAGTGCAGGATGCAGGCAGGCACTCTGGGCCCAGGCAGGTGCAGGCAGGCGCCGGGGGTGCAGGGTGCAGGCATGGCGCTCTGCATAAAGGTGGAGGCAGGCAGGCACTGAGGGTAGGGTGCAGGCACGCACTCTGGGTGCAGGCCGACGTGGCCCCTCTGCCATCTCCCTGCCAGCGCAATGGCCGTGTGGCTCTGCAGCGTCACCGTCCTGCTGGGCGCTGCCCTCCTCCT
>VYZW01004649.1:5058-24817 GCA_013401315.1 Balaeniceps rex
CTCTTTCCATGGAAATGAGGTCATCTAGATGCTAAACAGTTTAGTGAGGGCTATTTGCACATTCCTAGACTGCAGCAGTGGAAAATGGAGAAAGATGAGGCTTTCTCTGAGTAGGTCTTATGGAAATGAAAGCATTGTCAATGGATTAAGGGCTATGCAGATCCAGAACATATGTAATTTTCTTTAATACTCCTAGGAAAGAGCTATTCAGATATGTTAAATTGTATGACATGCTTATGTGAAGCATTTCTTTGTGTTGTATAACCTGAATATAGGCTGAAGAGGCCTAGTCCATGTGGAAATTTGCATTAGTTTCTTTCTTAACTATGCAGTTTTTCTTCCTTTGTTGATTAAATTAGTGGGGATGGTCTACTGGATTTTCAGATGGAATATGTTTTTCTTCTAGTTGTATTTGACAGTGTGGCGGCATAGTGCGAGCATGTTTTCCACGATTTGTTAGCACCCACAATATTTCACTCAGGAAAAAAACTGACATTGTTTGATGCTTTAAGCATCTGTGTTAATCTACCTTCTGATTTTGAAAAATGGAAGGCAAGCAGTAACACATCTCAGCTATTGAATCAACAGAAGATTTGTGGCATTTTTTTCTCAAAAACTAAAAAAATCACCAAAGATACAGAACAAATAACCAAAAGCATCAAATGACCAAGCAACAGAAATGCATTATAAAAAGCTGTATTTCTCTCTGGTGTCATAAAATAGAGCGGGGACAGATATCTTATTTTTTAAATAGGGAAACATCAAAAATTAAACTGGCATCCAAAATGTAAGTCATGTAAAAATTGTTTACATTAGTTTATGTGATCGTTGCTGTGACATTATTCCTGTAACAGTGGTAGTATATTTGTAGTGGCTGTTTGACTGTATAGATACAGAGTGGATCTGCGTGGTGAGTTGAGCTGTGCAGTTGAAGACTGACCAGCCGACACGTCTTCACGTGAGCACTCACTGGTTGGTCAAAGGATAAAAGGAGCTCATTCAGACCTTTCCCATGTGTGGATGCTGCAAAGCTATGGGGCCTGATCTAAAGCTCACAGAAGTCAATATGTGAAGCCTTCCCCAACTTCTGTAGTCATTGGACATGCCCTGTTGAAATGTCCCATCTCATGTTCTTTCAGACACAGAACCTTAATGTTTGTACTGATTTCTAACAGATGCCTAAAGGACACATTTTTTTTTCTTAGAAGCTCGTTAAGTTTATCTGTCTAGACACAAATTAAAGATAAATATATATCTGACCTTCCTGAAGTAAAGCCTATCATTTTCAAGCATACCTCTCATCATCCCTCTGAGTGTGATTTATAACCCTTGGTCTACTTGTACGCAGGCCTAAAAATGCTATGCAATATTGGGTTTATGTTATTGGGAAATACAGAAAATATATCACCAGACTCTTTAAATAATTATCTGAACTCAAACAAAATGATACCTTAATATACAAAGGATTAAAAAAAAATTTTTTTGCTTAGTGATCAACGAAATTTTAAACCATGTGGCAGATTTATAGTAAAGCAGTGCCATTTCATTTTTCAACAAGTTTAATAACTGAGATTGTTTTCATGTTTTGTGATTGATTATTGTGTGAATCATCTAATGTTTTTAGTTATGACTCATCTGACAAACTCTAAAGTCTAGTTATATTTTTATCTTCTGATAAAAGCAATATTAAAGAATTATACTCTTGTGGACTTTAAATAGTCAGGCAAACCTATATTTCTTTTTATAACTTTTTTACTCCAGCTCATTAGAGAGAAGTCGCTTAGTGGTTTTTTCAGTAACAGAATGATGTTAATGCAGTGATAGCATATCACTTTGTTCAGTATTATGTATGGTTTAAAGTAGAATTTGTGGCTAAAGGTTTATAATTTTGTAATTATTTTGCTAGTCTATATACAATAGCTCAATTTATAATTGTTTACTGAACTCTTGTAACCGTGATAGTGATTGATCTCCTGGATCTGTGCAACATGGCTATTCATACACTGATGTAAAATGCCTTTGATTATGGCCTTGTATCAATAGATAAGTAGCTACCAACTCATAGTACCTGGAATAGCATGGGGACATACACAAAAATCACAAATAACAATCTGAAATACTTGAGGCACATGCTGGGCAAGATTGACTATCTCAAGCTGCGGGCATTAAATGAAGAAAGATCTTTGTGCTAGATAAGCATGACTGCCTGGTGTTCATCCGTACAGAAGGGTTAGCAGCTGAGATTACAGGAACATCAGTCTCCTTTAAATCTTCTTGTGCACAGTTTGGGCTATTTGCAAACTGATGTTAGATATACCCAATATACATGTAAAGAGTATTCGTAGCAGGGCAGAAGTACATTCTAACAAATCAAATGTGTATTCTTTAAACAAAACACAGGAAAATGGAAAAAAAATGCAAAGTTGTGAAGACTTAATGTATTTTTTTTTCTTAGGTTTTGGAAGCAGCGTAATCATTAATTGTACAGCACATCCTGCACAAAATAAGTGACACTCAGAAATGGAATTAAGTGACATAATTATTACCAGTTATGTAGCTATGCTGTATCTTACTATCAAATAATGTGTGTATAAGCCGTGCATGCTCTCTAGTAAGATGCAGTGATTTTTTTCAAACTTGTTTTCTAATGAAATAAATTATATAAGCTATAAGTTGAATACATTAGAGGAATATATTTGGAGGCCTCATCCTGCTTGACAGCCTATGCAGCCAGTGCCATACACACAGATGCGTGTGCATCCACATACATAGAAAAATGCATTTCTTTCTTTTAATGTGCAGTGTCAGAAATAAATGAGTCTCAAGTTCCTAACTAAATAATACCTTGTCTAAATGAGAAATTTAATTTTCTGATCTGTATTTCTATAAACCCATTAGGAAAAGACATTGATACATTAAAAAGCTTATGAGGTCTGTCTGACTCACCATTTAGGCCTTTTTTCCCCCTAAATTCTTTTGCGCTGTAATTTTTGGATACTAGGTTGGAACTATAAATAGCATCTATAGTTGTGAATCTACATTGGTCAGCAGACCCTTTGCATACAGCATTTTTCAATTAACATCCTTATGAATACTATTCTCTGATAATTTACTTCAGTATTGTAAAAACCACCCAGCTGGGGCTTGATCCTTGATTGGGTCAAATCCATAACCCAAGGCAACCAAAAGGGTGTCTCAGTGCCTCTGGAGATTTCCCAGGCTTGAGAGAGAACCCTTCAGAACATAAAAGCTGACTAGTCCAGTCCTGCGTGGTCTTCAGTACATCACAGTAGAGCTGAGGAGATGTTGGCCAGAATGCCACTGCATCCTTACTTATCACAACAGTTTTTTAAAACTGAATGAAATAGTCCCAAAAGATTCTAAGGACTGTATCAGGGTAAGATGGTCTCAAAGGTCAGTGACAGAAATGTCTAATTGTCCATACTCTGTACATGCCAAACCACTTCCTTGGATTTTATAAAACAAGGTAGCTCCCCTCATCAAAGTCTTAATAAAAACAGACCTACCTTTAAAAGGTCTCTGAAAATAGGAGAAAAATAGGCTTCTATTCTACTGCATCCTAAATAAAATTGGACTCAATTCTGTTGGCTTTTATGGGTAGGCAGGTGCTTATTCAGTGGCCTGTGTCTGGCCACTTGGGTTTGGCTGAAGATGAGGATTTTCATCTTCATCATGAAAATGAGTTAAAATGTGAAATGCCATCAAGGCCAGACTCCGTTGGCAGACTAATGAGAAGAGCTTTGCTTCACTCTGGTATAGGAATGAGACCTTTTTTTGTAGTGAACAAGGAAGGGGGATAACCAAGTCCCAAAATATGGGTTCCTCCTTGATATACCAGGCACATCAGTCCCATATTTGAATGTATCACCTTGGGCACCACTTGGAATAGGTGATTCAAGCTGACGATTTATCACTGTAGCCGGTGCACTTACAAGAAGCTCCATGTGCACATGTGAAATTTAAAAAACAAAACCCTGCATAGCACTGTTTATAAGATTGTAGTATTTCCATACTTCAGTTTTTTTACTGTAATCCTCTTCCCACTTCAAAATTTCCTTTTCTCTCCAGGATTCAATGCTTCAAGTATAACCCACTGGTATAGCCAAAGAAAGATTTTTGTATTGCTAACTTTGTGGAGATAGTTTCTGTATCAGTTGCTTTGTGTAGAATTTTTTTAACCTCATTGGTTTTGCCTTTGTTTTAACCTTTCTCAGGTAAACACTTGTTATATTCTTATATTTCTACAAGGAAGATGTTTGTTATTGGAAAAAACGGCTTTAGATACCAGTTGCTTTGAGCTGTCCATTCTTCATTGTGTAAAAGCCTTTTTTCCTTGCCACAAGATGCACCCTTTTCTTAAGTTATAATCTTCTTACACAGTTGTCTTCTCACTGTGCTGGTATTGTGGCTTTAATTAGTTTTCCGTTTTTTGAACTCATTAAGAACAATTTTTTCTCTCCTTCAATCCTGCTCACCCTGTACATTTTCACATAGGAATCAAATTTTGCTTTGTTTCATTAGCAAAATGACACTGAAATTGAAGGGTGTTTTGGACAAAAACTTTGTTCAGACTATGTGGAATATCCTTTATTATAAATCGCTGCTTCTTTTCACTGTCTCTTTTGCTTCTTCTTCAACTCCCAGCTGCTGCGGATAGCAATATGCTCTTCATGTACCTTTTAAATCTGTAATACTTTCCAGGTGAGAAGAAAAGTGAAGGAAATTGCAGGTCTGTTAAAGGTATCTGAGAAGGAAAAGAGTCTGTTGGAAGCCATGTGGGAAAAGGGCCTGTAGGGCCCAGAGAAAACAGGGTGAAAAGATGGAAAAAGTTTCTTCTTTCACACTTACTGCGTAGATGTGCCCAAGCTATTGAGTAAATGGGACATTGATAAATTCTTTTGAATTGTGAAACGCTTTTTGGAGTTCAGATTCTGAAGTTCACAGTTCAAGCTTTTTCATGCACCCTAATACAAATGTCCAGCTTAAATTTACAGTATACCTGCTTATGCTTATTTCATGAACTCAGCTGCAATGTTTCCTAGAACAACGATTCAATTAGCAGAAGTGCATGTACTCCTTCAGATGCTTAGAAAACAAATCAGCTAGCTTATTTTCAAATGATAAATGGGTTAACTTCGCCAGCAATGAGCAGAATTTTAACAAACTTCAGATTCTGTAAGCCCACAGTAGATAAAGAAGCCGGTTTTTTTAGGTTTCGCAGATTTGTTATCACAGATGTTCTTAACCTAAATAATGGATATGCAAAAACAAATACTGTTTAAAATATGTATAAACTTCCTTTATTTACGTCTGACACTGATTTCATTCTGACACCAGATTTCAAGCAGCTGTAAATGCTAACTCCAGACCTCATTGTACTCCCCTGCTGCTCTGCCGTGACTTCCATGGCAGCAGGATAGCTAAGGCCTGCTTTTTTGGTTTGCATCTAACATTTTGCGAAGAGAGGTGGCAACTGTAATTAGAAAGATTCCCACTGGTTAATCTGATACTGTCCATTGAATTTACATTGGCTTCAACATGCCATTCATAAAGTTACCATCTAGCCTAAGGCTTCATAGACAAAGAGTCACCAACCAGTAGAAATAGTCTGCAAAGGCAGAAATTTGCAGTAGCGCATCCTCTTTCCCTTGACTTTGTGTATGGTAGGAATGGCAAGGTCTGACTTTGGGCAGTCTATGAAAATTTCCCATCTAATGTGCTGTGAATGCACACGTGAACGCTGGTTGAAATTCAGTGGAGTAGTTCTGCAGATGTTCTGCCATACCCTTCTTCCCTGCGCACTTCTCTTTTATGTGACTGTCCTGGTGTCAGCTGGGTTAGAGTTAATTTTCTTCCTAGTAGCTGGCATAGTGCTGTGTTTTGGATTTAGTATGAGAATAATGTTGAAAACACACTGATGTTTTAGTTCTTGCTAAGTAGTGTTTATACTAGTCAAGGACTTTTCAGCTTCCCAAGCTCTGCCAGGTGCACAAGAAGCTGGGAGAGGGCACAGCCAGGACAGCTGACCCAAACTGACCAAAGGGCTATTCCATACCATACGGCGTCATGCTCAGTATATAAACTGGGGGGAGTTGGCCGGGGGCAGCGATCGCTGCTCGGGGACTGGCTGGGCGTCGGTCAGTGGGTGGTGAGCAAATGCATTGTGCATCACTTGTTTTGTATATTCTTTTATCATTATTGTTATTGTTATTACTTTCTCTTCCTCTGCTGTCCTATTAAACTGTCTTTCTCTCATCCCACGGATTATACTTTTTTTTTTCCGATTCTCTCCCCCATCCCACCGGGGGAGGCGGGAGGGTGAGAGAGCGGCTGTGTGGTTCTTAGTTGCTGACTGGGGTTAAACCACAACAGTGACCCACTGTCATTTCTTGTGCAAGGACTTTGTGCAATAGTTCTCCTGAAATGATGGCAGGGTAGTTCGGAACTGCCTGAATGTAAACTGTAATGGCTAAAGGGAACATATACCAAATGTTGTCTTTTATCGGCATCACATATTGATTTTGGTTTGACCACTTCTTATTTTCTGTATCTAACATAAAAAGTAGGACTCGTCTCATCTGACTTGTAGAAGGTTGTAGGTAGGTTTCTAGTCTGAGCAAGTTGTTAAGAACCCTTTGGTATACAAAGAGGCATCTCCAGCTAGTGGCCTGTCCCACTTAGAGGGACTTCTTTTTGTTGACATTAAATGAACTCTTACTATAGATAGCCTGTTAGATACTCAACTTTAAAATGGCTTAAGGTAAGTGAAATTAATTCCACAGTGGTTATTAATGTAATCAGACTTGGGTCTTAGCCAGAGGTGCAAAAATATGGATTCCAGCAGGAGTTTTGCTTTAATTTTGTTTGCAGATAAGAACCATCGATAGATCCTATAGGAAGATGAACAAATGAGAGAAAAATAATAGGGGAATCTGATTAGTTTACACTGAGATTTCAATGCAGGAGGGAGGGAGGGAGGAAACAAGCCACTCACCAGATCAGATGTTACTACACTCATTTGTTAACATGCCTCCTTGAATGGAATTAATGAAACCTTTCATTACAGATCAATACGCTCTTTGACTAGAGAATATTATGCGTACATATTGTATATGCTTAATTAGATTGAAATTGCTTTCACATTTCCTTTATATTCAAAAAAATCTGATCTCAGCAGTTTAAAAGGGGAATTACAAAAGTCATCCTCTCCACTGTGCTGCTAAAGCCAGCAAGAAAAGGGAAAAAAGGAAAAAATCCTCAGCCAACTGCCCAGCTCTGGGCTTCAGCTTAGTGGCAATTTTGGCAGAGCTGCACTAAGTAGTACTCACTACAGTGTATCCATAAAGAAAACAAATGGTAATTCTCGTACTGTCATCACAGGAGACTGATGGTATCCACTAAAGGCAATAGATTTGGACTGGGACTATATGGCACTATTTTGAGACATATTTCCCTTCCTCTCGTATTTTCTGTCCAAAACGAATTTCTTGACAAAACTGTTGCAAATTAATGTGCATCACCCTCCTTCCTCAGCTACATCTCCCCCAAAACATTCTCGAGCGATCCTTTACATGTTTTCTCAATAGCAATTTATTATACCTTGAATTTTCTATCAAAAGCCACTCCTAAAACTAGTTTTCTTAGCTCCGCAGCCCTGTTCCTATCAAAATAAAGCCCTTAGTACTTCAATACCAATTAATTAACCGTCTTGTTACCTCATGCTTTCCGCTCAGCCCAGGGTGTTTTTGGGTTTGTTCACTGTTTTCCCCTGTCTGTCCCAAGCTCTGAGCTTTCCACACCGGGGCTGCTCCCTTCGTTATTCTCCCGCACTGCGCTCAACCAGCTGGGTCCCAGAGCGTGGTCCTGGGTGCTGCGTCAGCATTCCAGGCCCCCTCGCCCTGCGTTTGCTTTAGAGCCCTCCCGCCTGCGCCCTTCCACCTCACTGTACGCACAGGCCTTTCCCTGGTGCGTTTGTGAACCAAATTGTGAACTCTCAACACCTCTCTGAAACAAATTTTAGCCTTAATTCCCCCAAACGCCCAGCTCTGCAGCTGGAGGCTCCTGCTCTTTCCCTGGGGTTGACATCAGGCAGGACTTGCTACTCCACTGTGCTAAGTTCAGTGTCCCTTGGCCTCCTTCGGATGCATTGTTTATCAGCTTTCCTCCTTCCAAATTCTTTGTTTGTACAGCAGCAGCTTTTGTGCCAATTTTTTTTTTTTCTTTGCCTGGAGTTATTGGCAGAGCTAATTAACGACAGAATATAAAAGCCTTGTTCTTCTGGGCCGAGCGGTGTGGTCACAGAGCAGTGTGAGTGCTGCCTTGTGGCATGGGGGATGAACGGTTGGATGGGTTGCCTGAGGATGGGCAGATTATCTTCACAAAGAGGTACCTAGTTCTTTCCAACAGCAAATGCAATCCTTATTCTTGAGGGGCTGTGCATTGCATCCTCCCTTGCTCTGCTCTGCGCTGCTCCACAGCTACACAGATGGCACCGACTATGCTGACAGCCACCTCGGAGCGCACAGGTCTCGGCCACCGTGAGGAAAGCTGATGGGTGAGAGGGGACTAGCAGGCTCACGTGTGTCTGTGGGGATGCCAGGAGGGGACTGCGTTCTGCCTCTGCGTTTGGACAGGTATATCCACTCAGGGTACTTCTCTCTGGGCTCACAGAACTCAGCCCCACCTGGCAATCGAGGCTGGGGTTTTCACTTTAGGTAATGAAAACAGAGAGAGAGAGAGAGAGAGAGAGAGAGCAGCAGCCCTGGGTCAGGTGTGTTTGGGAAGGAAAGGGTCACCCCCTCTGCCACCAGCAGGAGGGCAGCCTGCCTGGGCAGAGAGGCCTGGCCTCCATCCCTGGCTGTGAGCTACAACAGACCAAGATTTTCCAAATCCAGAAATGCTTGGGGAACGTTTTCAGGTTTTTTCCTGGACAAATGTCTGATCGTGATGGGAAACATGACTGGATTTAGCATGAAATGCTCCTGCTGTTTGTCCAGCTCAGAAGATTTCTCTGTGCTACGAGGTAGGGGGTAGCCCCCCAAGCAGGAGACCCGCAGTGGCTATGGCTGGCCGTGCCCGGGGCTCTGGCATGGGTTTCAGCCCACCCGCGGGGACGCTGCCGTGGGGTGGTCCTGGGCTGCCTGCAGAGGAGTGGCGACAGTGAAGGGACAGGGCATCCCTCCCCGCAGCCTGCCGGCACAGCAGGATGGGTGTCCGCGTCCCCATCGCAGACTCGCATGTGGGTGCCTGTGTGGCTGAGGGGGTGTGGAGCCGACCCGTGGGGTGGGGACCAGCGTACCCTGCCCATCCCCGGGGCTGGCTGGGCAGAGGGAGAGAGTGCCCTGGGCTCCTCAGCCCCCCACTTTGCCCTTCCAACCCCAACTTCTCCCCCGCAGGCATCAGAGGGCACTCGGGACGCGGGGCCCTGCAGGAGGGCAGGCTCTGGGGTCTGCTTGCCTCTTGGGGTGGGGGGAAGGGAGAAGAAAATAGAGAAGAAGCAACAGCCTCCAGCTTTTCCCTTCCTCTAATGTAGCTTCACTCCCCCTTGCTCCCTCTCCCTCCCTCTCCCCTTTCCCCTCCCTCCCTCTTTCTAATTCCTGCCACTAGCTCGGAGCCTCATTCAGCAGCCGCTGCTAGTGGAGTGTAATAGGCTGAAGATGCTGCCGTGTCTGCTCGGTGTCTAGTTGTGAATGGGACTTGCCTCCTCTCCCTCCTCCGGAGGTGGCCAAGGGAAGCAGCCAGCCCCGCCGGACCCGCAGGTAAGCGGCGGCCGCAGTCGTGTGCCCCGGGGAGCCCCGGAAAGCGGCGGGGAGCAGCGGGGCACGCCGGTGCCGGAGTTGTCTCGGGTGGGCAGGGGTGCAGGGCGCGCTGCTGCCGGGCGAGGAGGTGGCTTGGCAAAGGGGAAAGGGAAGGAGGTGGGCGGCGGGGGGAACGGTCGTCTCCTGGAGCTCAGAGCAAGAGGAGCGAGCGGGAGGATGCGTGCGTGTGCACCAAAAACTTGACAGCAGCAGCGGGGCCGGGGCGTGCGGCGGGGGACAGGCAGGCGTGCCGCGGACAGGGCGCCGGCAGTGGGGTGCTGGCGAGNTGGTCTCTCCAAAGGGAGAAAGGAAAGACTGTGGCAAACGGTATTTTTTGGTGGTTTTTTTTTCCTTCAGCTCTTGCTCAGGGGGGGCGGGGAGGGGGAGGGCGAGCGTTTGTCCGTTTTAAAATGTTCCTCCGGATAAGCAGATATTGAAAGCCCCGAACTGAAAATCTCTCACTTGCACTGTAGCTTCCAGGCATGAAATGGATATGCAGAAATTATGAGTGCATGAAATGAAGGATACTCTATCCAGAATAAAAAAGGGAAAGACTTTGATTTATATCTTTTTTTTTTAATTTATTTTTCTTGCTGGCTTTCAAATGCATTACTATTCACAAGGTACCAAAATGGTATCTGTCTCTAATATGGGCTAGTCCACAAAGCATTAGACTCTTGGGTGATACATGCATAAGCACATCCCTAAGAAAGGTAAAATAGATCAGGCTGCAGGTCCCCATAAATACCATTAACTTTTAGAATAAAAGTGCTTCCTGTGCAGTCCTGCGGGAGCACATATAGCAGTCTGACATCATGATACAGATGCCTTTACCTTCTGTAGAAGTCCCCCTTTATTGTGTACTCTTTTAAATATTCATTTGGTGAGGAGAGAACCAGTATGTGCTAGGAGATCTTCTTTGTACCATTGCTACAAAGGACAGTGCGGCTGTGTAACACAGTATTTACCTACCAAGATATCTGTGACAAAGGAACCTCTTTAGCAAATGAGGTCACTAATTCAGAAATTGGCCCTTTATAAGGAGAATGCTCATTTCTTTTTCACGTTCCAATGACTAGTAACTCCCTGGGAAAGACTTTCTTCCTGTTGATTTGTGATGGTGATACAATAAGAATTTTTCCGACTCTGTACCCCTCTTAAGAAATTAAATATTTTCAATTATTTAATAATGAAACTGTTGAATGAGAACAGCACTAACAGATTCAGAAGCAGGGAAGCACGCGCTCAGACGTTTCTCAATGTCCGTCTCTTTTTCCCCCCTCCCTCGCTCTTATGCTTGCTTCAATGTTTCCAAAGTCTTGTGTGATTCTCCAGGTAAATACTTCGTTCTCTCTTTCTATGCTGGCTAAGGTATACCAATAAATTGCTTTCGGTGTAGAAGTTCTGCAATAATTAATCTGACTTCTGCCTCAGGTCTGTCCACTGAGATTTGGAACACAAAACAATGATTGTACTCAAACCTTTAGATGATTTTATATGGAGAGATATATCGAAGTATATGGAAGTGGAAATGAACAGCATTTTCATAGCAGAGCGGCGCGGTTCATGTTGCTGGGGAGATGGGCAGTAAGAACAGTAGGGAGACTGAGAGCAGGTCTGGTTTGAGCTTCATACCTTAACACACAAAGCATTTTTCTAGCCTGTTTCTTAGTCTACCACCCTCTAGAAAACAGAAGTTTCTGACTGTACTTCTAAAGTAGTTCTCCTTCCTCTTGCAGGAGAACAACAAAATAAAGTTACAGAACTAAGAACAAGATCTTCAATAAAAGAATTGGAAATTCTTTAGGAAAATTGCCTAAAAGACATCTTTCTCCTGCAGGCTCTTGTTCTTAGGCCCCGGAATAGGATATTTATCTTTTTTCACCTCAGCCTAGCACTAGAGTATCAGAGAATGAGCATGGACAGAGAATGTTATTTATAGACTTCTCTACATCAGCTTTAACTTTGCTAAAATTTTAAGTGTTGCCTGTCCAAAAATATCACTAAGAACTAGATTACTTCATTACCAGAAATGCTGCTACAATAGGGTATGTCAAGGGATGAGATAAGTCATTGTGATTTGTCATCAGTGGTTTCAGAAGGAACTACGTATGGAAATGGTTGATTGAGAGACAGGACAGCCAAATTAATTTTTCTTTTGCATAACAATATGGGGAAACTACAAAGATTAGAATGATTTCTGTGATTTATCTGATAAAATGCTTTAAAATGTCATGTGATTTCAGCTTCAATTAATATGCTATTCTGACAATATTTGACATATTTAATTTAATTTAGTGTAAGAAACATATGTGAAGTTCAGCGATCCAGTAGACTGTCAGTCTAATGTTTTTGTTTTCTGCAAATGCTGTAACTAAAGAAAGCATAACTTGAGAAACAAATATTTTATTGCTCAGATTTCCACAATATTCTTAGAAGTTATTTCTAGCTTAGACACCATAGAAATTTAAAGTAATTTCAAACTTAAAACTAGCGTCTCTTCTTTTTGGTGAACCCCCTAAACCAATTTTGAATCCATTTTGAGAGCTAGATGTTCAGCAAAATATCTTCAGTATGTGAGAAACAGAGGGCTCATCTGGAATCAATTAATTTGAAACAGTTTAGCAACTTCCTGGACTTTTTTTGTGTCTGAGTTTTTCTACTAGCATTTTAAGCTAAAAATCTGTGTATAATTTCCTATGCTATACCCACTTCTGTTTTCCTTGTCCATTTGTTGGGCAACCTAAAGCCTAGGGAAATAAATGGAAAGATGGCTAGTGATTTAAATGTAGTTTGGATCAGGCGCTTTGTCCATATGAATTAAGAGGACTTACTTTACACTGAGGTATTGTCATTTTATGTCATATATATATATATTTTGCTTTATCTCTTATCAGTTAAGGAACGTTGTAGTTGTGTACTTCTGAAACTCTTTCGTAGTATTTTAGGGGAAAAATGCAGTCCTGTGTTTGAGTTTTGATGCTGAAGATTAGGATACTCTTAGACTGTGAAATTATTGATTCATTTAAGTGCAAGCCTGTGTACGCTGAATTATTAAACCCATTAATTTTCTTTTGCTGTGTAAGTAAGGACTTTAAAGTCATTTAAATATTTCTGAAGGGTAGCAAATTTGCACACGATACTCCCAGAGGAGAGGTTTGACTCAAGGAGCGGGGATTTGTGGAAGCCATTCTCCCGGCGCTGAGCCTTGCTGTCGCTCCGCCTTGCTCAACAGGTCCGCGGAAGGCGGCCCGATGAAGGGCCAGGGGGCACAGCCCTAGCAGCGGGACTCCCGCGGCCGGGCTTTCCGCAGCCCGGGGCCCGCTGGCCCGGCGCGGCGCGGCGCGGCCGGTGCTGGCGGCGGGGCGGCGGCGGGCGCGGGCGGGCCGGCGGGCACTAGAGGGCACTGATGCTCTTCGCTGCCGCCCCGCCTGCTGCTCTGGGCGCTATGAAAAGCCGTTTTGTTACCACCGGCATTGCTGGCCCTCTCTGGGGAGACAGGGTTCGATCTCGCTGTGGTTCGGGCTAATGCTGGGGCTGTTTGTCAGGATTAACATCCTTCTAGGCAGTGGATCGCGTTACCTTCGGCGTCGTATTACCGCCTTGGCGCTCGCTACAAAGTTTTGGAATTGCGTAACTTCGGATTGTCTGAAGAGTGCCACAGCTGGAGTCTAGGTGTAAAATAAACAGCTCAGTCCTCTCGGCGGCAGTGGTTTCTAAGGGGTTTGCTATCTCTCTCTGCCTTTTTCAAAGGCAGCATCAGTTCCTGCTATGCCAAGAGAAAGAGTTTAAAGACAGCAAAAATGATATGGCCAAACAAAAAATATTTCCTTCAAAAATATTTTCGTGCTGGAGAGATCTCATAAAGACATCCTTGATAGCAAAAGGACATATTAGGCCAAATTGGTCTAATTTTATCCATACACATCTAGGTCAGTGGAGCTTACAACTCAAGAACTGAGAAAAGTAGGTTGGTCCAAATCGTTTCCGTATATCCTGTAGTGCCTTGGAATATAAGAATATAAAGAAATTGTTACAACCCATCGTTGTAAATGCTGACCAAAAAGGACATACACGACAGTATAGATTTTAAACAGGTGCAGGCTTGGAAGGAGTCTCATTTCCACCTGCCCTGTTCCGATGTTCTTCCCTAGACATCCACTTTGGGGTATTGCTAAAGGCAGGATGCTGGGCTGCACAGATCTTTGATTTGATTCATAGACCAATCGAATTCCTGTGTATGAGAAATAGATACTATAAGTAATAGAGTGCAGAATTTTATAATATTTTATTAAATCCACTTGGGCAAATACATAGTCAGAGAAGCCAATGTGTCTAGTAGAAATTGATGCCAAAAATGGGCAACACAGTGCTGTAACAGTGGTACAGTTTTCTGTCAATCACCCGATTTAGGATATTAATTAAGAATTATCTTAGAGTAATAACTCTTGGTGAGACAGTTAGTAACTACTGCACTGGAAAATGAGCACTGCTTTGCTGAGGAGCACTGTGTTGCAAAGAGCAGTCCGAGACCTGTTAACTGCCCATCCTCTGTGCTCCAAGGCAGGGAACATCCCTTAAGCTCTTAGATGCACTCAGGGTGGATGGAAAAGTTCGAGCTGCCAGTCATGTTCAAGGCCCTCCAGAGAACATTACGTATGGCTGGGACACGTGCCTTGCAAGCCAGCAGGAATTCAGAGACAAATATCTGGAGCAGCCAGCCCCGCTGCTGAGCAGTGCCCTTGGGGAAGTTGACATTATGGTTAATTTTGCCTGACAAAGGCATAAGGCCTTCTTCCCTAACTGCTTGGGTGGTGCAGTGGCTTTCAGGCATCCCAGTCCCACTGAGCTCTGCTGGCTCCATAAGCCATAATTTAGCTCTTCGATTTTAAAGTGCTGGCTTAAGCAAATTCTAAGGGGGTTTTGTGTTTTTTCTCCAAAGTTTGGCAATGAGTAAGAGCCCTCTCCCTTCTGAATCAGCAAGAGTTCATCAGAATTCTTAATTGTAATGCAATGGCAGGCAGGGTTGGAGCAGTAGAAATCAATGAAAATGGATTAAAAGAAAAGGACCAAGTAACTGAATATAAAAGAGTAGCCAGGATTTTCCAGAGTGATTGGTGAACAGCAATATGTTTCCAAATATAATTCATTATTGTAATGATGATTTAATAGTTCATCAACAGATAGACTGTAGCCATGTTATAGATAAACTAACTAACATAAAATGCAATTGTGGATCATGAAGTATTATAAAGTAGGCAAAATTGAAGAGAACTTTGATACGTGAATGTAAGCTGTAGGAAGTACCCATCTAGACAGTAATTACACTTAAGCTTTCATTTGATTGTGTTGGTATGGTCTGACACCATTCCAGTGAATTCCCAATGATGCTGTGGAGACACAGGCCCACATAGGCAAAGACTGGAATGATGAGCAGAAGGAATTATATTCAATAACCCTTTAAAACACAATTCACAGCATTTCCATGTTTGTGAGCTTCACAGCACCAAACATTTAGCTCCTTTATCTTTGTACGGTGCAACTAGTGCAAGTTTTCTTGCCCTACCAGCATGCACCAGTGCTACCCCAGAGCTTAAAACCAGCCTGGTTTAGCTGGCACTCCACAGGTTTGTTCCTTGCTTCTATCCTCACACTAGCAAGTGGGATAGAGATTAAATTTATGGTGTACCTTCTTGCAGCCACCATTTCTTTTCATGTGAGCTCCTAATGACACAGTCTGTGCAAGCTTGGTAAGCTAAAAAGTTCCTTAACTTGATGTCAATCCTATTGAAGAGCTGCTTCTTCTGCATTGCATTTCAGTACTCTTCATTTTACACAGTGCAATCATCAGATATTTCATGTGAAAGTGTTACATTTAAGGTTAAACTGGTACCATAGAAACTCTGGTTCAACATAATTTTTATCCCAGTGAGGCTGCTGATATATATTTTTAAATAAAATAAAACTTCAGAAACATATTAATTGGTCTCAGTGGTTAAGTTAAATAGTTAAATACATGCATACATATCATTCTGCCAAGGATAAGTCATTAGTTCAGTATAAACCAGAAATGATAGCTCTATTTGAATCAGGAGACTAAACCCTATTTCCATTAATGCTAACTGTTTTATTAATACATGCATGTGTCGGCATTAAGTCATAAATTTAAATGGTCTGTCCCTTCTTGATTTAAGGTAATTATCTCAAAGATCTTGGCTGCTGAATGAATAACTGCGTTACTCCTTTCATCTTTTATCAACTAATTTTTTTTTTGTATGTAGACATTGTAAGGCAAACAAAAGAAATGGAGTTTGTGCAAAGTTGGCTGGCATTTGAACCAAAAATAAATGTATTTTCATTACCAGAGCAGAATACCTGTGACTATACCAGCCCCCAGACAGGGATTCTCAGGCCTTTTTAGAGTTATTTAGTCATATAACGCTATGTACCTGCCTACATCTTATGAGTACTTTATGCACGTTTATGTATATTTTCATTTATATAGTTAAAATTATTTTTTGTGTGTTACTAGAAAATTTTAATTGAAGCAACAGGTAAAATAGACAACCTTTAAATTGTTTGAGAGAAGTGACATTCAAAAAGTTTATACCTAATTTTTGGAAAGAATAATATAATTTTATCTGAGAGAAATCCTGAGGTAAGTACAGGACTTTGAATAGCGTTTGCCAAATAAAAACTGGTCTCATTAGCACTAGAAAAGACACTTGAAATTTTAGGATTAAATCTTGTCCTTTTCAGAGCAGTGCTCCTGACAGGCAGTCCTCCCTTTTAGCAGACTTGACTACATATTGATGTAGTTAGGCATTTCTAAGTATCACTCAATTAATTTCGGATCACCATTCAAGACAAGATTTTAGCGCATTTCTTCATTACAGGGTACTTTCTAGTCAGAGCAGAAATGTTTCTAAGCTTTTTCTGAGGAATGACCAATGTTAAAACAGCTGAATGCTGCCAGGTTAATTCAGTATGTACAGCGCAGTGATCAAAATCTCCAGTTTTGTATTGCACACAACCTTCACTATTTAACCACAGAGATGACCAAACTGATGTAACTGAAGAATCACTCAAACGTTTATCCAATGCACGCAGTGAACAGATATTTTTAAAGATAACTTCTCCTTCCTATTCTCTTTCAGCATATTTTTCTTGCAACTGAAATTCCAGTGAAGATCTTCAATATTTCACATTAGTGAAACTTACCATTCTTTCACAGTTTCAAACCCAATTTCTCCAGACATAAGATGTCCCAAAATTTTGAAAAGCATTTGAATAATAATTTTACTTGGGGCTCTGATTCAAATAGAAAACTTTGTCCACCACTGATTGTTGCCTTTTTATTTGTTACCATTCCAGTTATAGCCGGTATAGCTCAGAGAATACATCTGATTAGTATGCATTTCAATTCTTTTTAGCACGGTGGCAATTTACATAGCATTTCTTTTTCTAAAGCAAGAAGAAAACATAGCAGGCATTGGCATTTACATACAAACAATTTATCATTTACATACAAAAGGGCTGATTAGGTAGCAATACAAATGACTGTAGGTCGGACTTAGGATGGTCATTGTAATTCTTTCTGTCCTTAAAACTGTGAATTTTGCAATATTTATATGAAAAAATTCATGTTAATAAACTACGAATATGTAGTCATGTTTCAAGTATGAAATTTAACAATCCTCTTAGAGATGTCTAGTATGTGGTCTTCTACGGTGCAGTCTTTGGCTATACCCTTGTAGTGAAGCTAGTTTAAGATGATCCCTTCCTCAATGATTCCCAATCCTGTACTGCAGTTCACAGTTCACTGATCTGTACAAACAAAGTTGATTTGGAGACTTCAGAGCTAATTGGGGTATCTGCATGATCTGGGTTAAAACAAAACATGTACAATATTTAAAGTTACTCTTTATATGACCTTGGTAAGATTGAGCCTGTGCTCCTAGGCATAGTTCTTGGTCTCTCAGGTTCCTGCATCATCATCTTGAGTTCTTTGAACTTGCTTATGTTTAGATGATATTTCTTGTGCCTCAGTTTATTAGCTTCTGTTCCTCCTCTACAGCACAAACTCTAATATTCAGTGAACTTTTCACCTTCACAGTTTCTCACTTTTCAATGCAAACTTTGCTCTGCCCTCCCATAACCTCCATTTTGTCAGGTATAGTGGACTCCTGTAGCCTTCCTTTTTATTTTCATATTTCTGCTTTACTCAACCATCGCCAGTTATCCTCAAATGTGGAGACATTCTTCTGTGATTGATTGGGTCAGGCTAATCCAACACTTCCCTTCTCCTTTGGCTATTACTTCTATCTGAATTAAACAAGGGCTTCCCATTCCTAGGCTGCAGTGTAATCATACTCCTAACTGCAATCTTGTAGTTAGTAATACCCGGTTACCTGCTGCACGTGTTACTTAGTTTTCTGGATCCATAAGCAGAAGTTTTACTTTCTTTGTATTTGGCTAGGTATATGTCAAACTGCTGGGAGCAGTTAGATATGATAAAAACTAATTCTCAGTATCTTCAATGACTTCCTATATATTTACTTCATAACAAAGGAAACTTCGCATTTAAATAAGGTGGCATTGGTGTGATCTGAGAAATACTCAAGCAGTCTCATGAAAAGGAAATGGAAACCAGCCTTACTGCCTCAGTAGACCGTTTATATACAATATGCAGATGTCATATGTAACTAAGACGTGATGAACTCCATGGAAAAAGGAAACACAAAGTTTTACTCCATGCTGAAGTGATGTGCTGTGATTCTATAGCATCACAAAATAGTAAGTGGCTGCTGGCCTGTTTTTTAAAGGAGCAGTTAAAGCACACGATGAAAATCAAAAGTCAAATTACAAGAGTCTAATTTTTTTTGAATGGCATTGAGTTGACATTGAATGCCACCTTATTGTGACCTTCAGTATGCATTTGTACATTTGCAAGGCTAGGGAAATGTCCACCTTATTTAATATATGCTCAAAATTTTGTTATTGTTGTTAGCAGACTTTTTTAATGACTTCTATGAGCAGACAAGTTTAAAGTATTTATTTGATATTTACATTTTACTGGTTAAAATTCTGTCTGGTCATCCTAATATAAAATAGAGAAAATGTATTGGAGTCCATGGGGTTACTCAGTTGACATAGGTATTATTGAACAATGTCCTTGATATGTAAATTTAAAGTAGTTTTGGTAATTAATTACATTAACTCATATTTTTAAACAGAGTTTGTATGGAGGTGTGCATTTCAGGGCTAAGCCGGTTTTTAGTCCTACTAGCGCTAGGAACGCTATCAATACACCATCATACGTCAGAAATTGCACTAATATTTGTTTAATTATCCAGTCAAATTGAACAAGAAATGAGTTTGGCTGAAACAATCAAGTCTATAGAGAAAGTGCCAGCTCTGATACTTACCAAGATTTGACAGTTGCTCATTGTCATGACCTTGGCTTTTTTTATGTTGAGCTAGAGGTCGGAAAGTATGCTAGCTGTAATTGCTACCTTCATGAGATTCTGTAGGCCATCCTCTGCAGCAGACTTGAACCAGATTGCCTACACGTATCAGATTACTGGTGAACTGGGTGCAAATCTGTATTTTGTTCTCATAGCTGTTAAATCCTGTTTCTGACTATGACCATATACAGTCTGTGGAACAAATTAGCCTTTATGATATTTCCCTTCAAAAATGAATGACTAGCAAGTTATTTCTTGAAAGCTGTACATAATGTAAGAGCTACCAAAAATGGGACTTTTAACTTTTATTTATGTTTAGCAAAAAATGTACAGAAGGTCATTGATACTTTATTAAGAAAAGAAAGTAATGTAAATGAAATTAATGTGTACAAAAGACATTTCCATTGGTATTAAATCATTTTGCTTACTGAAGTAGAGAAGAAGAATGTTTTTCCCTAGAGGTATACCCCATCT
>VYZW01004652.1:9736-26494 GCA_013401315.1 Balaeniceps rex
AGACCTTTTTCTCTTATTTTGGGCAGAAATCCCTTTCATGCACTGAAAATTAGGCCAGCTTTAGGCACTTTAGGTGTGCAAAAGATTGATTCAGCAGGTCAAACCTTTCTGACCACAGAAGCATCTCTCTTAAAGACAAAAGTAAAGCAAAAGTCCAAAGTATATGACTAGTAAAACTAGAAATGAACAGATACATTCGGGTTCGGGCTCAGTGTCTACAAAACAGAAGCTTTAAGAAAAGGCAGAACCACCTGTGGACAGGCAAGTCTGAAGAGGATGGGATAATAGTCTGCCAATGCAAACAAGGCTGTTGCCAACAGGAAGGGGCTAACCTGTCCTCCTCCACCACGGCAAATAGGTCAAGAAGTTAGATGCTTAGCTTGCCGCAGAGAAGATTCAGGGAAAGACAGTAAGGGTAGAGAACCTGAAGCCTTCTAATGGTTAGGAAAGTGAAGCTTGGGAACAATGTGCTGCAGCCTGGAATGACAGAGGCTCCACCAGTGGTGGCCTTCGAGGACACTGCTTTCTCCAGAGCAGTACCAGCAGATCCTGCCTCAGGGGAGAACAGCATATATGACATCTGGATTCTTCCCAACTACTTAAGGTGGGAGCAGGATCCCACCTGCCAGAGATTTTTGCTATTGATTTTAAATGCATGAGGATTTCTGGTTTTTTTGTAAACTTTCTATTGATGAGTAAATATAGCCTAAGAAGGTGCATTTCTGCTGAAAAGAACGCAAAACCTGTGGTTACAATGCCTTGTGAAAGCCATGCAGCTGACCAGTGACAGCTGAAAAGGTGGGGAATGGTTCCCCATCCCCAGCATCATATGTTGTACTTTGTTATATACTGAACTGCTCTTGTTGAGTCTGAAGTGAGCCAACTGGAAAGCAGACAGAAGCAGGTACTGATATTACACCAGAACATATTGTCACTGCTAGAGCCAACTTACCGTCACCGAAGCTGCCAATTATTCCCAAGTCACTGATACATTATTTTTTTTAATCCCAGAGAATGATCTTCTGCTGGAGGCTTTTTCACACCCATGACTCTGAAGTATCCCTGGTGGCATGTTGGCTAATTAAGAGCAAAATCCATCTCTTGATGAAATAACACTGCCACTGAAAAAGATTTCTACAGTTAGAAAAAATGCTTAATCAGGCTAGAAGGAGCAGCATCCTAACACTTGCACTAAGCACAGGAAAGAGATCTACAGCTAGCAATTAACAATGATGAAAAGGACAGTGATTTAAAGCATATTGCCATGACATTTTTATCAAACTAAATGAGTTTGCTAGGCCCAGCGGCTGCATATGCTTATTGTCATTTAATGTTTGGATAGCAACACATCAGGCACTGAGTATCAGGAGGTGCCGAATTTAATAAGTCATTTTGACACTGGTGTGAAACGAGCAAATCAGCATTCTGAGGAATGTGTTCACACTCTGAGCAGACAGGCAGACATCCTAAGCATGTGAGGTGACACCAATCAACGAAAAAAAGGGGAGGCGGGAAAGAGAGGGAGAGAGAGATGAAAGCCAGGAGAAGAAACAGGCAGCAATACTCCGATGAAAAACTAGTTCTGTCCTGTCTCCTGGTTTGGCTGGTTGGTGTCAACAAGGCAGAATTCTTTTCACTAAGGCTGAGATACGCTGCATATCTTCGACGGCATAAATCTCATGTATTATTTAAGCCCTACATGGATTATCTCAAATGAACTAAAATTAATGTCACAGAAACCTTTCAGGACTTTTTATTGCTTTAGCAGCAATGCAAAATTCCTGCCACGTGCACAGTTAATCAGAACTTGTTTTTTAGCACAACAAGCCTGGCTCTGCACACGTACTTTGAGAGCCTCTCAGACACGTTTCTCCCCGAAGCCCAGAGGAGTTGTGCCTGTGTGAGCAAACTAAGGCTCTGGCTTTTCATGACTTTCAAAGAACCGGCAGGAGTTTTGATCCTAGCTCCTCTGCCCTCTGCAGATTGGCTGCCTGCTCTGTCCCTCGCCTTCCAAACCTCTTTATATTCTCTTTACCTCAGGGTATGTCTGTAGTGCAGAGGTACCCGAGTTAGCTATAAAACTCACCAGCTCAGGTGCTGCTGTAGATGAGGTTGTGTGGAGCTCAGTGTAGACTAATTTACCCCTGCTGTCACTAATTAATTTAAAGATAGTTTAACTATGTCTACCTGACAGACTCACTCCCCACATTCATCCTTACCACCATGTCACTGTCTTCACCCCTTTGCTTCCAAATACTCCATGCTTCATCACCAATCTTTTCAGTGGGCTGATCCCCTTCTAAATTAATCCCTTTTCCTCCCCCCAAAAACATCAGTACTAATTCAACAATCCTTTTGCATTTTGAGATTTATCTCAAACTGTGTCTTAACTACAGGGCTCACAAATTCCATTTCCCCCAGTCCTGAATGCCTAAAAATGCAAATAGCAAAGTCTCTGAAGAAAAATGTCATCTCCTTGTCTTGCAGAGCATCAGTAGGTACATTAGGATATGATAAAACAACTGTTACGATGAAGAAAAATTAGGAATATAACAGAGCAGGAGCAGCATTAGGGAGATGAGGTGGAAAGGGAGGAAGAAGAGAGATGAAAGCATCCTCTTTGTATGTGCTGTAGATGTCCCATCAACAAAAGTGAGAATATATCTACTTTCCTCACATATACTGTTTGGACTTACTCCCCACCCCACCCCAAATTTGGACTTGCACTCTTCCCCACAAAAGATCAAAAGTTTGAGCTATGTCAGATAAATACATCAACAAAGAAAGAAAGGAGAAATGAGACACCGTTGATACTGGGACCGAGTAATTCTATCAACATGCATAACCCACATTTGATGGGGTATCCACTAAAAAATAAGGACAGTTACTATTTTGCTGGGCTGATGGGAGGTCTCAAGAGAACAGTGTCAGGTTTGCAACACCAAAAAAAAAACAGACTGAGATGATCTCCTTACTTGTCAAAGGAACTCCCCATCCCCAGACACTGCTGCACCCGGTCCAGTCACAGATTACATCAAAAAGGTAGTAGCTATCTGTCTCTCCCCTCCACCCCCAAAAACCAGTGACCAAAACAAACACTGTCTTCAGTACAGCTTCAGCAATGAAGCAGAACACAAACATTTTGGCTACAAGCCTCCTGCAAGAGATGGTACTTCATGCCTTGGGGAGATTCAGGAGACAGCACCTTCCACTTCAGCAACGAAAAATGCTCACCAAATTTCCCCAGTCCTCACACACAAGTGGGGCACAGGCTCGGGGACATTTTACAGGCTCAGGGGGTTGGAATTCAGTGGGATCTCTCTGGCAGCACATGATGGACTCTGGGTTATTAAAGTTAAAAGTGTGTTATATTGGTTGTTAAACTTTTCAATAAGGACTGAAACAAGAGCAAGAGGGGCTCTGGGACCACAAAAATCCTAGTAACAGGAAGAGCTGTATGCAATACTGGACATGGAGCAAGGGACATGCAGCTGTGAAAGACCGAGGGAGCAGGAGGACTATTGAGCATGCAGACTTGCAAGCGGATCAGAGCTATCCAGCCAGAATGTGCTGGGAAAAGATGGGAGGAGCACGGTGCTCTGCCAGGTATGATACTCTTCTCAGGGCTCAGAGTATGTCTTCCTTCTAGGATTTAGTTGGCTAAGCTAAAGAGTTTAGCTGGTTGAGTCCAAGGTCAGCTCCTTCACTGATGTTGTGAAGAAAGTCAGAAGCAAGGACCTGCCCCTCATTTCCCTTGGGAACTGCTTTTGAGCTGAGGCTTTAACACTGGCCCCCACCTTTGGTAACTGTCAGGGAGCAGTGAGGGCTGGCTGCTCTGCAAGGGACAGGAAGCCAGGATCGGAGTGGGATAATAAAGCAGGCACAAGCACTGACCTCATGGAGTTGGGATAGAAATCGGCATGTCCAGGTCAGGAGAGACAGTGATCAGGGTCAGACACAGTCCAGTGATCACCCAACAAGTCTGCAGTGATGGGGCAGGTCTGATGTCAAGCCAGGAAGCCCAGTCAGGAGGTCCCAGTCAGGGTCAGAGTTGTGGCAGTACGAGACCATCGCAGATACAGCTACTGCAAGGCTGCCATGGAGCACAGGTGGGGGCCAGCAGTAAAGCCCCAGCTTAAAAGCAGTTCCCAAAGGAAAGGAGGGGCAGGCCATCACTTCTAGCTTTCTTCAAAACAGCTCTTATCAGTGAAGGAGCTGACCTTGGATTCTGCCAGCTAAACTCTCTAACCTAGCCAGCTAAAATCCTAGAAGGGGGCTGTGCTCCAGGCCTGACAGCTCCGATTCCTCAGGCCCCGCAACAGTCATCTCTCACTGCTACTCACAGCAAAGAGCATGAGAGAGAGAAGAGCGTCTGAGGGACCAGGTTGTCCACTCCTTTACTACTCACTGTAAACTCTAGCAAGACTGAGGTAGAAGAAAAATTGCTGAAGGCAAAACCAGTGCCTGTTACAGCAAGGTTCAAAGGCCACCTGTCAGCTGAGGAAAGTAAGTTCTCAACCCCCTGAAATTCAGTCTCTTCTCTGTGACCATGGGCTGCAAATATTTTTTTCTTTAGTGTTCAGAAGCCAGCTTATCTACATCCTAAGTCCCTGCAGGGAGAGGAGCTAGAGCAAAAGGCAGAGAGGGAGGACTACTAAGACCTATGCACCCTTCATCCTTGTTTAACCTGGGGGGCGGCGAGGAGGGAAGAGAACTAACTATGGACCCAAATGGAACATCACTTTGTTCCTTCATCCTTCATGGAAAAGGTATATCCAAACATCACACCAAAGCTGCAGTCTTTGTCTTCAGGCTGCAGCAGTTTACACAGCCCAATTTAAAATGCCTTGCATCCCCTGGAATGTGTAAAAGGTGCAATAAAAATTTTACTAGCTGAAATTATAATAGACTTTTCCCTCTTTGGCCTTTCTTCCCACACTCTATCCTAAGACCTCACAGTTCAGTATGTGGGCAGCACAGCCTTTTCCCATCCAGTTGCTACATTGCAACATTAATACTAGGCAGCAGTATCAGCCCAAGATGAAAAGGCGGCTTCATCCTTAGTTAGTATCTTTTCCTTCCATGTAGTTACATTGGCACTAACTCAATACCCAACAGGGCAGTGCAACTCTGGCTGTCTGATGGGAAGATGGTGCTAATGCAGCTTCTTGGTTAGCTGCCAGAAGCAGCATGAACAGTGCACAGAGTCCTCATGTCCCTGAAGAAGAGTAAGAGCTTTTGCTCCCTGTTCTCTGAGCTGCTAGCATGCACAATGCTGCACAATGCTGCACAATGCTGCACAATGCTGCACAATGCTGCAGAGCATGAAATCCAACACTGTCCCTAAGCTTGCATCACCAGAGGTACAATTAGGTCATGTTGTGAGTAAATGTTTCAAAAGAGACCTAAGACAACTTAAGTGAGGACTTTCCACTTGGGAAGCAGCATGAGTGCACAAATATATCCCTTTGCTTCCAGCTTAAAATGAAATAGGAGCGATACCAGAAACACTTTGCAAAAGAGCTGCAGAGTCTGCAAATGCCTCTGCTTTGTTCTGTGTGCAGTAACCCATTTTGTGCCTGCTTTTTTAAAACACTGACTCCTCTCTACTCCTGCATAGCTGCTTGTTACATTGCCTCATTCCAGTCGGGTTGCACCTGCTAAGCATGCTCTAAATCAGGGACACCACCCAGAGAGTAAAAGTACTGTTCAAGCTAAATAAGAACAGCACAACTTAGGCCCCTAAGTTGTTTACTCTCCTCATCTTCAAGCCCAAACAACTCTAACTTGTCATTCTTTCATTTTGAGGTGGAGAAACCAGAATATTAAATCCCATCAGGAGATGCCCAAGCGTGTCCGATATTTTTGCCTTTTTTTTTTTCCCCTTAGCTTACCATAAAAATCACAGTTTCTCTGTGGTTGCAAAAAAACCAAAAACCTGACACAATCCAAATGTTGAAACCAGTGACGAGTGAGCCACATGCTGGATTTTGTTTACTGAAGCAGGTACTACAGATGGCACAGAGAGTGGCTTCCACTTTAAATAAGAATGGCTCAAAATCAGTAACAAAGCCACTGAATTATGCAGCCCAAATATATAATTCTCTGCATGCATCAGGTATTATATGGTTGAGAGCAAGTAAAAAGGTGGCAGATGGACAAGCTTATGGTCTCCTGTTCATTCTCCAGTCAAGCTATAAAGGTATCTGCTTGGTTTCCCTCCCAGACTGGCAGCTCTTGGAGTGACAAGGCCATATATGACACAACAAGCTTTTGCCCATTTCTAAGAAAGGACAGATTCTAAAGGTGGTGTGAGCTGGTGAAACACTCACTATTTCATGTTCCTGCTATAAGCAGCCTGCAGACATTAGTTAAAACTTCCAGGACACTACAGAGATAAGAAAGGTCAATTTAGAAGCATCAACAGGTTGAGTCTAAAAACAGAAAAAACACCTTCTTGAGTGCCTCATGACTCCCCAAGTAAACATCTGCTGGCCAAGGGGACAGCACTGTTATCAGCTGCTACTTTGACCTCCAAAGGCAATTTCACTGCTCTGACATTAGCTGAGGAACTGTACTGGCTAGCAGAGAGGAGCCAATGCTGGGAGACTGGAGACCTCTTCCAAGAAATGGAAGTTAGATGACGGACCTGCCATCATCACAAAAGTCATAAAAGATGAGAAGCAAAGGGAAAACACAGCTTAAGTAATAATACAAAAGATTTGTGTATTATTTTCTTCCAGGTCTTCACTACCAAAAACAATTTTGTTTTCTGAAGGCCATGCCCAGGCATTACTAATGCAGTCTTTTACAGCATACATTGGAGGTAAGAATACAGCACTGGTGCTTCCTACTGAAACAGGCTGGGAACTGCCCTGTATTCTTGAATTTTTCTGCTGGTTTAACTTTGCTCTTTCTTTTAAAATATCTTTGTTTCCATGGGCATTAGGTATAGACATTTCATGCTGGCTGAGGAAGCTATCTGATGGGAAATTACATTTTAATGATTAGCGCACAAAACAAAACAAAACCCCCATACGGCAACAGAAAGGTTGAATTAGGCTAGAACTCTGAGTGGAGAAACTCCATGTCCCACACAGCTGCTTTCTGGGTCTAAAAAAGGATCCAAGTTAAAGTTGTACTAATTATACCCAGGTGTAGGATGAGAGCTGGTTTTCATTTCTTTTCAATCTGAACCAAACAACTGTTTTTCAGCCTAGATTAATTTGTCCAGAGGGCCTGTAAGGGGTGTGGCTTTAATTTGCATCTGGCTTCAGTTTGGGGGTTCCTAGCAGTGGCACTTCTCTGAACTCTTATCAAATTAATTGAGCACTCATGCATAACTCAATTGGGCACTCATGCGTAAATTAATGGGCCGTGCAAGCGTGAAGCAATTGGGTTCTCATGCATGAATCGATTGGGCACCCATGCATGAATTAACTGGGCATGCAAGCATGAGCTAATTGCGCGCTCAACCGTGAACTGATTAGGCACTCAAGCATGAAGTCATTGGGCACTCATGCATGAACAAGTTGGGCGCTCACATGTGAATGCTGTAAACCCTGCAATTTACACCCAATACATTCTACCCTCTGCCTCTGTGAAAAACACATAGGAACTGTTTCAACATCAATCCATTATAAACTATATTTTCAACATCATCACAATCTTAATATACACCACTTATAAACTCCACTCTTACTCCTGTGGACCAGGAAGTAGGGATAAGCATTGTATCGTGCACACTTTGACGGGCGCAGCACTACAAGCTGCTCATTCTGACCAAGGGCCTCCCTTTTGCGCTGAGTGCTTGTTAACATGTCTTTTAGCAGGCCCTTACTCTAAAACGGACACCCTCAGCTCGACTCCCCAGCTCTGCCAAGCGCTCTTGGGCTCTCTGGAGACCCGCTTGGAGCACACAATTAGCCCCTCTGCACCCCACAGCACAGAAGCATGCAGCTCTCCTGGACTTTCCCAGTTCCACTGAGCCTACAGGCAAGATGCTCTGGGATCCCTCACGTGGAGACAGCCCTGGCTGCAGGCCACTGGGGCAGGGCTTGAAGCAGAATCCATCTCTTTCCAGTCACCTTCCCATCCCTCAGGACCTTGCTCCAGTAGCCTTGACCTCTCCATTTCCCACCTGCTTACACACTGTCTGCACCTACCCCCTCCAGACATGATGGACGCACCAAATTCCCAGTATCAGAATCAATACTCCTTCCAGAGCCTCAAAGTCACTTAAATTATTGCAGTCCCAGGCCATGCCAGACCTGGGTGCTGCCTGCATTCTCCACCAATTACTGTAGTGTGGAAAACAGCCTCCACTAGGGGAACTTTTACTTAAGTTATTGCAAATTAACACAAACTTCTAATCACTGGTTCAGGTATGGAAAAAGAAGAAAACATAAACAATAAAGCACCTTTTCTCCCCCGTTCCTAGGCTCCACTTAAGCCAAATACACCTTCCTAATCTCAGCTTCTCTTGTTTGCACCACAGGCTACACTTGGTCTGTGTAGATAGGCAGTGAAGGAGTTGGGGTTGTGTAGCCAACAGTTTCCTGTGTCTGCCGCTGCTTCATGTGTCTCACTAGATCTCTTCCACTCCCCCAGCTTTCCAGTGTCACTGTGCCAGCACAGGCCACCCATGGCCACAGTCATTCAAAGTGGCCCTGCCCTGGTGTGGGTTGTCCATAGGCTGCAGTGATTCAGGCATGCATCCCCTGGGCATGGAGCATCCTCCTCCACGTATGTCTTCTCTGCCATCTTCCTGTCTGCATGTCTCCTCCAGCATCTCCCCACACTGTCTGCACTGGGGCACTGCAGGCTCCTCTGAGGGACTGGCATTTTGGGAAACAATATCAATTTCAGAGCCAGCTGCCACCTGCACAGGACAGCTCATGGCCACCTCCCACACTGGCAACGCTGCAGCCTCTGGATGCCAAACCCTGCCACGTGTGTCCAGCATGGCAGTCTTGTGAACTCATGGCACACTTGGGGGGTGAACTCATGGGGTGCCCATGCACGTACTAATTAAGCATTCATGCATGAGTAAATTGGATGCTCATCCAGAACTAATTGGGCTCTCAAGCGTGAATTGATTGGGCTCTCAAGCATGAACTAATTGGGCGCTCATGCGTGAACTATTTGAGTAATAAAGCATGCACTAATTGGGCACCCATGCGTGAAGTAATTGGGTGATCAGGCATGAACTAATAGGGTGATCATGCATGAGCTAATTGGGCACCCATCCCATGCATGGACTAAATTGGCACTCATGCATGAGCTAATTAGGTGCCCATGCACAAATGTAGTAAACCCTGCAATTTAATCTCAATACCTTCCACCTCTTACCGCCGCAAAACACATATTTAAGAGCTGTTTCAACATATATATATTACAAACTCTACCTTCAACATCCTCACAATCCTAATATACAGGAATTATAAACTTCATGCTTCCTCCTTGCAGAACACACAGTAGGGATTAACATCGTAGCAATATGTACACGTGCACTCTACCTTGCTCCACAAACCACATTACAGTGGCTAACTTCATTGAATCATTTAGGCTGGAAAAGACCCTTAAGATGATCGAGTCCAACCGTTAACCTAACACTAAGTCCACTGCTAAACCATGTCCCTAAGCACCTCATCTACACAATCAGAACATTTTACCCATCACAAACTCTACCCTTTGTCCTGATAGACCAGACTGTATGGGGTTAATACCATAACAAAGTGCACATGCATTTACTAAAATTCTACCCCTGCCCCCGGGAGCCAGATTACAGGGGTTATCATCACAGTCTGAACCTTTACCTATTACAAGCTCCACCCCTTGCCCTTGTGGACTACATTATTGGGGTCAACCTTATCACAGTCTGACTACATGTACTCTTCACAAACTTCAACGCTCATCCCCTTGGATCAGACTGTAGGGGTTAATACTATAACAACCTGAATGCATATGTATTATTATGCCCCTTGGGGCTTACTGCATTCATGCATGAGTGTGCAATAAAGTCACACAGGGATGCCCAACTAGTTCACGCTCAAATGTTCAATAAGTTTGTGCATGAGCACCCAATAAACATGTGCATGAGTGCCCAATTAGTTTATGCATGGGCATACAAATAATTCACACCTCAGCAGCCTATCATGCATGAGGGTCCAATCAGTCCACCCTTGAGTGCCCAATGAATTCAAACCTGGGCGCACAATTAATTCACATCCAAGTGCCAAATTAATTTATGCCAGACCGCCCAAGTAGTTCATGCATGAGTGCCCAGCTAGTTCATGCAGGAGTGTCCTGCGAACTTACACTTGATTATCCAATTAATCCCTGCATGGAGGCACAATTAATTCATGCTTGAGCACCCAATTAGCTCACACATGGGCATCCAATTGGTTCAAGATGCACCATTAGCTCACACATGACTGCACAATCAGGTCACACGTGATCACTGAATTCATGCATGAGAACCTGACCACTTCATGCATGATCGCACAATTCACGTGAGACGAGCACCCAATTTACTCATGCATGAACGCTCAATTAGTACATGCATGAGCACCTGATTATCTCACAAGTGCCGTACTAGATACACATGGCAGGCTTCAGCATCGCCAGTGTGGGAGGTGGCCATGGACTGCCCTGTGCAGGTGGCAGCTGGCTATGAAGCTGATGTAACTGCCCATGGCATCCCAAAATGCCAGACCCTCAAAGGAGCCCACAGTGCCCCATCACAGAGATATTTAAGAAAGAGCAGCAGGCACAAGGGGAAGAGACACATGGGGAGATGGTAGAGGAGATGCATGGAGGGAGATACGGCAGCGATGATGTACAGGGAAGACTTGCCCATGGAAGGAGGCACTCCATGCCTGAGGGGTGTCCCTGAGGGACTGTGGCCTGTGGGTGACCCACACCAGAGCAGGGACACCCTTGAGGGACTGTGGCCTGCAGAAAACCCACTGCCTGAAAGCTCCCACAGCTATTCATAGTGACTAATTCCCCTCTGCTATGACCTGGTGAGGCAATGGGCAGCACAGGAGGGTGGGGTTGTGTGCATAACAGTTTGCTGCGGCTATCTGCTTTTCATTGGGTTTCTTCCAACCTTTCTGAACCCCAGTCTTCCTGCCCTGGCATGGATTGGATGAAGGGCAACATATCATTCCTGTTCTAAAGACACAACTAAGCAATTTTTTTCAGTCAGTGAAAACTGCACTTGACATCATTCACTGTCTCTTTTCTTAGAAATTATTCAGAAAGCCTTGCAAATGTTCACATTATTCACACCAATATAAAAGGTCAAGCCATAAGGCCCCGAGAACATGCACAATGCTGAAGAACAATGTTTTATCCCTAAGCAACAGTGCAAAAAAACATTGGTTCAGTGCAATATTCACCACACTGCATGAAAAAAAACAAAGGACTTACATTGTCAAGCATATCTCAGTACCTCCTGGACTACTCTTATACTATTCTAGCCATGCAAAGCATTCGGCAGTGCAACGCGACTGCCTACACCAGAACGATAGCTCCTTTGCAACAGGCAGCCTGGACTGTATTTGGGAGTCTGGCCCATTTACTGCATGTTTCTGCCAAGATATATCTTAACTTGCAGCTGACTTTGAAATGCAAACCACTTAGCAACCCATAATATGATGCTTTCTAATCTCTAAAATCCCACACTACCTACTAAAGGCAGGAGGCTTAGGCCTTGAAATGCCAAAGTGTTAACAGAGTTGCATTGACAGAAACAGCATTTGTTTTGAAAACTCTTCAAGTGTATTGATACCAGATCAGGGCCCATCAGAGTCTGTCAAGCTGAAAGTCACTTCTCATGTTCCTCTGTGTTGACTGGTATACCTGCTCAGATGTCTCTCAAGCTATGCAAGTCAGGAGGAAAAAAGCTGTAAACTGAGCAGAGTGAAAAATAAGCCTACTCTGTGGCTATGTCTTGCCAGTGCAGAACAGCTGGAATTTGTGGCAATACTGGCTGTTAAAAGTACTGTTTAACTGTGAGCTTACAACTGTCACAATTCCAGAGCCCTCTCTATCAGGAAAGGGCTCAGTATTTCCTCACAGGCAGGAGAACATCTACCCCATACAACAGCACCAGCCAGAGGTTTGCCCAAACACATATTCTGAATCAGAGAGGAATGATGCGTCACGTTGCTGAGAATTAAACCCTGTGAGCACTGTTTCCTCTCCAAATATGTACGTATCAGTTTAACATGGCTGTCTACAATGGCAGATAATCATAATTTATCTCAGCTGGCATCCCCCTATTTAAGGAAGCCTCCAGCAGACATTTACACAGGCAAGTAAAAGAACCAAAAACGAAGGGCTGGAGAATGGGAACCATTCTTCGCATATTACTGTCTACTGTTCATGTTAAAATGTGACCAGGACTGACAGAGAAGATGGCTGGACAGTCTGAGCATATACTTAGACGCATGCTGCATCAGTGGCCCCATGGAAAAGAGACTGCCTCTTCCTCCACCAGGCAAAAACATGCTCCCATCCTGCCTCCCATGGCTGTCAAACTACCTGAAAATGCTCGCAGTGGCAACTCTGGGCACCAGAGAAATACAGTAACGCAGCGCAGGAAGTCTGTCCCCACTCCAGCAGTGTGCCTGGGTACATGGAGCTTCTACTTGGTCAACTATCTCCTGTGTTCTGGACAGCCACTCTGGGCCATTTAGCTTAACCACACACGTCTACCTCATTACCCAGCCCCTAAATTAGCATGGAAAATAAATAAATGCCATATCACAAGAGCCCAGTGTTTAAATGCACTCTCATTCCCTACCTCAATCCGAATTTCGCATTCTGCTACAAGCTGACAAGATAATTGTTAGGTAATTACACTGTCTTCATTTCCAAGTGCAGCAAAGATGCAGCAGCAAGAGAATGTACTAGCATGATAAAAATTACATGTTTGTCTGCTTTTCAAAAATTATCCAGCTGGCCTGTATATTACCAAATAAGTAGTGGGCTGGAAGGAAATGATGGCTGGAGAATGCCTCAGAGCTCTGTTTGCTGCTCTTGTTGATGTTATTGGCACTTGCAGCTAGAATAATAGAGGGTAACAAAATGGTAGCTCTCTCTGCACCACTGCTTCCCTCACATACCAATGTTGGGGCATCCCAGGTGTGACACCTGCTGCCACCATTGGCACATGAGAAGTACAGTGGGTGCAAAAGAGGGATGGGTGACCTCAGGAGGTATCACCACACGCTCATCAGCCAAACCTCCAGGAGCAATAAGGTAACTTCAGCTGTTTCTGGTGTATTTCTACACCATAGTTACTGCAGACCCAGTAGGTCTACTTGAATCAACTTTAAAAGCAGCTCAACCAGGAGTCCAAACTATGCCCAGGAGGAATGATGTGGCCTGCAAAAATCCTGCTGAGAAAGGCTGGCCAGGCTCTTGTGGATCTCTTCTGCCAGCATTCAGGTGAGCCAGTTTGACACTCGCTGTGGTGTGTCCACATCAGCAGACATGCTCTAGGAGAACGGCTGTTCCTGCACTGAGGTGTTTTCAGTATCACTGATAACATGACAGTACCATGGAGTGGGTATTTCATCCCTGTAGCTGCTCTGAGGACAAACTGCAAGATGGATCAGTAAGTTCCATTCCTGGTCAAGGTTTCAGCAATCAGTTACGAAGGACTGCCTTCCCTTGCTGTTTACCATAAGCCACAGTTTTATTGTTCCCATGAGGCACTGTGCCAATTCAGCAGGAGACACCAACTCATCATGAAGCCTAGCCCATGAAAGAGCACAGTTTTTAGCTGCATCCAGGCAGTACAGCTGCTCAGGCAGACATGGCATAAAAATCAGACTGTCTAGAAAACAGAATTTTGATTCTGTTCAAAGACATCCAAATGGAAACATTTTTGATCAAAAATTTCACTTTCGATCTTCAAATAAAAGCCTGGAAAAAACCCTATGTGGAAATTTAATTTTCCCTCCCAAAGATCTCATAAGAGAACAACAAATCAATGGACAAAGCCCTGGCACTTCCAACCACCTTCTGTAATTATTTTCTGTTTTGTGACTGTTGAGTGAAAAATTGAACAGTCACAGAAGGCGGCAGAGAAAGTCCCGAGTCTCCCGGGTCTATCTGTATTCCCTATGAAATCCCACACTATCATATAATAATCAAGTGATTTGGCTTCCTGTATGTTTTAATTGCTGTGTATCTTATTTGATCATGAGAGTTTCCTCTCAAGCTGTAAAGCACCCCAAAGCCCAGAACTGCAACACCTGAGCCACGAGCATCTGATTTAAGGGTACTACCAAGTGCTAAGCACAGTTGTACCTCGTCATTCAGTTTCAGAGCTTGATGTCACAAGGCATCCGTGGCTGCTGATGCCACAGGGACTTGGTAGTGCACAGCAGCACAGCAGGTCCTGAATTGTCTGCAACAGATGATTTGGGGCCTTCTTTTGCTTTTTATCAGGAAGCTTACTTTTGCTTACTGACATCTAAGTTTTTCAAAGTGTGCCACTTTCAACGAAGTCTTAGCCAGCAACATTTTTACTCTCCAAGGCAAATTTTTAGTTCAAGGTGGAGGGAGGTGTTCAGAGCAGGGAGCCTAAGTTTTCCTTATTTGAGAGAAGAGCTGCCATACAAGGCTCTTTGGTCTTAGAAAGCCTGAATCTGTTTAACCTGTGTGCCTCTCCCCTCCTCTTCCCCATCCCTCAGCTTTCATGAGGGACTTGCCTAACTCTGAAACAGGAAATAGTTTTGTGTTTCCTATCCACCTCCACCCAGCACACTGAAGGAGCAAGTCTGTAATTAATGGGGATCATATCCTAAAACACTCTAAAGCAACCCAATGCAAACTTTTTTTCCTAGGTTACTCCTGCATATTTTAGTTACCAGAATTTTCAGCTAGGGCTAGTAGCTGATGATTGCTTTTGCTAATCATTAGTTTGATCACATCTTTCTCCTCTCCTTGAGGGACTCAAAAGGTATCCCTGGGGGCACAAGTGGGGTTGAGAAAGCACTCAGGCAGTGGAAGGTTTGATGTCTCGTGCTCCCCATTTCACAAAATAATTTCACATCACAACTCTCACATTTGTCTGTGAGTACCAGGGGTGGATTTGGATATTACAGATGGGGGGACATGAGGAGTGGTGTGTTACTGGGAAGGGGGGAAGAATGGAAGAGTATAGATGGGAATGGGCTGGTAGAGAGGAATAATTTCAAGCCACTGGCTGCAATTGCAAGCACTGTATTCCTTTCAGTGTATTCCTTCTCACTGAAAGACTGTTTCCACCTGAGCTAGGCCTGTTAGGAAATCGGCTCAGCAGAGTCATTGGAATAATGACCTAGATTCAGTTCCAGTAGACATTCAAAATAGGTCATTTAAATCACTCTCCAATGGCATCTGTTTCCTCTCAGTGAATATGCAGGGCCACGGGTGAGAAGTGCAGCTGTAGACACTGGAAATGTCCACACTAAAGCAAGATGAATCTCAGCCTAAACATCTCAAAATCATCAGTGTATTTATCATCTCAGCATTCCTGAGAGATATGGCGGTACTACTCTTGACAAAGTGAGGCAATATACAACATCAGGCCTAAAACTCAGGCTTAGAAATGGGAGCCTTGGTTTCCTATGCCATCACTGCAGCTTAACAGAATGCGATACAGAGAAATTTCCTAAGCAAAGTGACTTGAGTCAACTCACTCAGGAACTAGATTACAGGAAATGGTAAATAAGCGTCTCAAGTAGATGTACCTACCCAAGAAACTACATGTGTGGTCTACAACATTTTTTTTCCCAAGTCAGTATGTGGGGGACCTAAATAAGGTCAGAAGCATGCAAGAAAACAACAAAAGCCCTGAAAATAGTCAGAGAAATGGATTCTGTAGTCTTTCCAAAAGGAGATATGCTTCTCAGTAGGTGCTTCTTGGTTTGAATGGAATCATTGTACTGGTTCCCCAGCAAGGAGCCTAGAAGCCCTAAGACAGCCTGAACTGATAGAACACATCTCAGCAGTTCCCCTAGTTTCCTGCACTTCCCCTGTATGGGAAATCAGGCACCTTCCCCATGAATCCTGGCTGTATTCCTTCAGGAGCATTCCCACCAAGTCATGCTGGCTTGTACGACTGGCAGTTCAGTGGGAAACCCTTAATGACTATACTCCTAAGGTCACAGCTAGGACCTGAACCATACCACTAGCTGTTCAAAAAGTCTAGGTAACTATAGGAATTATTTACTAAGACTAATCTCAGCATTAAAATAGTATGTACCAGAAGCTATGAAAAGCTATTAGTTACAGGAAGGTCTATACCGTATTGACTGGGGCAGGAAAAAAGGAGATGCTTCTCACACAGGAACCAGCCTGAAAACCAAATCATCCCAGAAAGTTTGTGCACCTTGAGACAAATCAGTCAGCCCATGCACCAAATCCTCTACTGTTTATCTGCTGTTAAAAAAAACTCCTTTTCTTCTGTAGGAGGCTGGGCTGACTTGTGCTGTGTACAACCCAGTCTAACCAAGTGGAAGTCAAAATTCCCAGTGATAACACTGCTACAGGCTATAATAAAATGGAGGATTTCTGTCCTGCCTAACCTTCAGCACCTAATTTTTTTTTTACTCAAGTTTGAAGCCTTAGGTTCTCCACCAGGACCACAAAGAGGCATTCCGACTCTAATGGCAGGATATTAATTTGGCAGACTAGTAAACAGGGATTTTTTTTTTTTTTTAAATTCAAAGAAATGTATTTGCCTCAGCTTTG
>VYZW01004655.1:8408-24655 GCA_013401315.1 Balaeniceps rex
AAAAAGAGTGCAAGTGAGAAGCAAACTGCAGGAATAGTCCTGCTAGCAGAAACTTTCTTTGCTACTCTCTCTTCCAGGGTTAATAACTGTAGACATGCAACTCACCAAGTGTGTCTACATGCCTATATTTCCTGCAGTAACAGAAGTATGGCATACCTCCAGAGCAGTTGATGTGCAGTACAGACAGTTCTGAGGATCATTGGCCCTATTACACATGGTCAGATTGCCTGTACTGCACCTGCAGACTTGGTAAACTCAAATAACAGGGAAGCATAACACATGCTGCTTTACTTGTCACAAGAAGAAACTATGTAGCTGCCTAAATTGAAAGGTTGAGTACTATATCCACAAGAGAAAAATTCTTTTGGTGCTTGGTAAAAATCAGTACTTGCTCAGACTGCATCTAGAATAAAGTGTTCACGTATGAAATATTAGTACAATACTTTATTCTCCCCCCCAAAATATATCCCACTGAAATCATGTTCTCATGAACCTAATCGATAGCATCACTTCAAAGAACAGTTTTGTAAAATGAGGCTACTTCTCCTTCTTAGCCACAAAAGTATGTTAGCATCCATCCATTTCAATGTGGTTCTTGATTATTCATTTTAATTAAAAAATCAAAGCAGGGATTTTACAAAGCTTTTATACTATTATCCCATATATGCATCCCAAATGTAGAAATCCAAACGTAGAACTGTGCCCACAGTTCATTTTACACATCAAGGAAAAGTTTGTTCGGTATTTGTGTTACTGGGGTACAAAACATAAAAAATACATGCTTAATTCCTTGTCATTCCTTTCCTGTTTATTCATAACAGGTAAACAAAACTATTTTTCAATCTTTGAAGTTCACAGATGAACTTCAAAATATGCACTAATTTGGCCAAATAGTGAGTTGATCAATAAGTGTATAATAACCCAGTCATTGCAAATCCATTTTCTAAATAGCAATATCTGGTATACCAGGTGTTTCCAATTTTTGACAAGGGAAAACGGGGGTAATTCTTGTATCTTCAATGTGTGTTTTAGTAAATTGTGTCTTTTCATCTAATTCAAAGGTATTCCAGAGAGAATGAATAATATTGTGGGTCAATACAAGTCCTGTACTCAGAAGATTGGGGTTCAACCTCTGGCTTTCTTTTGCAATTGCTGTGTTGCTTGAAGAAAGTTGAACAACATAAGCTGTGATATCCTTTGTCTTTGTAAGGATGTGTTTACACTGTAAACTGTCAAAAAAGTTGTAGTATACTGGTTTTAGAGTCTAGAACAACAAGATCCCATTCACAGCTAAATGTTTTAAGTCCTTTTGTAATTGCAATATAAAATACTTATATTTTAAAACAGATGGTCTTTAGTAATAACTAATACCCAAATGTTCCAGTTCCTCTTTTTATTATCTAAAGAGAACAGCAGAAAAGCAAATGCTTCCCTTTTCAGACTTGTTTTCCTTTGAACAAATTGTATCTCCTTCTATATTTATCTTTAACATGGTTCATAATTACACACTCCTCAACCAGGGACTTAATGTTCAGATATATTATATTACATATTATATATTATGCATGAAAACTGGTTCATTTTTTATCTTCAAATAATGATCATCAAGCTGGTTCATTATTCATCAGAGAAAAATGAACTCTGTTCATATTCCCAGTTACAGTACATTCCTGCCCTGATCATATACACAGAAGTCCATTGTCTAGCTATATGTCTGATCAAATATGACCAAGCAAAGGAATTTTCTGGAGAATCAGCCTTTTGCAGGAAAGTTCTTTTCTTTCAGTTATCATCTCTTAATTGTATGTTTTTAGCTGTTCTTGGATTTTCTGGTTACAAAATGAACATAACGGACACATAGCAAAAATGAAGAGATGTTCTGATACTGTCATCATCCAACTTACAACTGGAAATTAAACATCACAGGAGTACTGCCCCACTAACCTCTAGGGTCTGAAACCCAAAGATGACAATTAAATGACAGCTCTGTTAGCTCTTTTGCTAAGATTATTTCACTAGTAACACTAGATAATGCACTAGTTCCTGTTTCCATCCAACTACTTCTATTTCTCTGGCTACCATATGTAAATGCATATACAAAATCATTCAAATTCTTCCTCTAAAAACAATAAACAAACATCAGCACAAAAACACAAGAAAAGTGAAAAATTGAGGCTGAGGGACAAGTGAAAACCAGATTTTTTGGTAGGATTAGAATATCACCTAAGTATCTGAATACATTACAGTAAGGTATTTACTGATTTCTGTGATCTAGTGTGTTCAGATGGATTAGCACGTACCATGCAGAGTTTTGTTTTGGTTGGAATTCCTTTCTGTAGTGGTTGATTTCAGGTGTATTCACAAGTGTCTGTTTATAGTGTAAATATAAATGTATAGTTAACTACTTCATAAACAACTGTACATGTATAGTAAAGGTCATAGAAAGCCTTGGCTGATGGAGAAGAAGGTACTAGGAAAAGCAATTGTATCTTTCAGGAGTTTATTTCTCAAATTGGCCTTCAAGAAATCTTTGTGTTTTCCGCAGGTTAGCTTTATCTTGCAGTAAGCAACTTGAATGCACCTGGAGAGCAAAGTAAGTGGCCACTGTTGTCTCTGAGCTCACAAGTCATTTACTCAACCTACATAAATGCCATTGACAGAAACTCATAAAGTTTAGCTCCAGAACCAGTCATAACCTACACGTTACAGACCCCAAGGAGCTTAATGTAGCCTTCTCTATTATCTGTCATCTACTAAGGACTTCAGGTCTTGCATTGCTGCATACAGACAACACCAGGAGACATGCAGCAGAGGCTACACCTCAGGTCTTTGGGATGAGACAGAATCTGCCTGGTGGCCCCAAACAGCAGGAATTTTCTTGCAGATCCTGCTGCACAGGAACTTAGAATTAGTGAGGAGTGCATATTAGGAGAAATAGAAACTTGTTTTATCTATCCTTTTATCTCTGTTTGACACGTGTTAAGCTCTGAGATGAAGACCATGTTTGTAAGAGGTACTTACATACAAACAACTGTATATTTTAAAATAATACTTCCATTTATGTCTATTTACCCTTTTGAAAGAGAAAACCAAAGAGGAAAAACAGAACTTTTCCTTCATTTCATAGTTATGAAAAAATTTACTCCCATTGCATGAAGCTTGAGTCTTCTGACTCCCTTCAGCCAAAGGGGTCTACCCCCAAAATAGAGAAAGGTTATTAAGACTTTGTGTTGTTAGATTGTTAGAGACAGAGCTGAGCTCTCTGGGTTTTTTGCACAGCTTTTGAGTGCTGCAGCTGTGTAAAACTGGACTAGAGTTCTCCTGACCCAAAGTATTGTATGCTCTATGCTATGAAGACCTTTTCCACAGCACGAAGTAAACTGCAAACACTCATACACAATCTATTTGGAGTACTTAGAGCATGCAAGAGAGCTGTACACTGCCCATTTCAGCCTCAAAGTACTATATTGTGTGAAATACTGAAAACAAACCTTCATCTGGCACCTGTATGACATTAAAAACAGCAGTGGCAGTGATAGCAAAAGACACCTCCAGCTGCAGAAAACAGACCTGAGGAGTTCTAAGTTTGTGCATTTCGTTGTTAGCTCTTTGCAACTGAAAGACACCATTTCCTATCTAGCACCTTTATACCATTGAAGAAAGACAAAGAAAGTATTTGCTCACCAGTTTTATTTTTGAGGAGTCTATTATTTCCTCAATAGTTACCGACTGTTCTTTCTCCTTCATTTTTCTTTTCTGTTAAATTTGGAAATGTACCAGGGAGTGCTAGACAGAAGTTTATGTACTTAGGTGAACTTTGATTCTTCCTTGGACTTTAAGACTAATCTAGTGTAGAATGTGATTGACAAAGCATTTTCATTGATGTTATGCAGCCTTTTCAAGTTACCCAACCTAAGCAAATGAGGTTGTTAATGTTTACTCTGGCCCTTTCTCTAAAATGGTTTTGAACTTTAGTAGATTTTATAAACCTATAAAGGTTGCCAAATGACATTGGTATTCACTAAATAAAAAATACTCATGATTATGCAGCAGGGCGCTGCCTAGATCAGCAGTACTATACGCATCCCTAATGGAAACCTGGTTTTACTTCATGATTGAATAATCACAGCAATTATTGAATAAAATACTTTGGAGTATACCTACTTGAATTTCTTTTTTCTGTATGATTCCTGGGAATGGGACAGAGACAATTTTTGTAATCCATCCAGATGGTAGCCATCAGTATTTGACAAATAATTAATACAAATACAAATTATTAATGCCATGATGAGAAACTATGACCTCAAAGACCTTGTAATAGCAATGAGATTTCACAGGCAGACTGCACTGTGTTTCTATCAATAAATAGTGCCTCCATAAAATCAAATGCAGAGTTAACAGATGTAATCAGAACTTTATACCAGCTGTAGTTAACAGAATCATAAAAATTAAAGAAGGAAAACATCTATCCTGTCCTGTCCTGTCCTGATGTAACCTCTAGTCTGTGCCTGTACAACACAAGATTTTTCCAAATGCTGGAGGAGCTGACCAAATACAAGTGAGCCACAGGGCAACTGAGGATTTTCTCCATAAGCTGTTTTCCTGCAAGAGTGACAGAAGTGGAGCAATCCCAATGGAATTGACTCCAAAGTGGACTGGAAGTAGACTGTAGCTCCCAATATTAGTGAAATAGTGTGCTGTGAATGTATGAAATGAAGCGATGCAAGTGAAGCAGCGAAGCCTCGCAGGATCCCTCAAGAGGTGACCCATTGCAAGGCAACGCCTTTGCATAGCACTCCCTGCCATTCCCCACACCCGGCTGGCCCACCAGCTCAGCCCTGACATCTAACAGCTGGCAAAACCTCTGCCTTTCAGCATGCCCAGGTGCTTTTGCTTCCCTTCTCTGTTAGTGATTCCTCTCCCAGTCTTTACACCCAGCCAGTTACAGAGGCCTTTTAATGATTTCACTAGAGGTCCCTTTGTCTTACAGACAGCCACTTGAGTTCTTGGAGAGGGAGCAAAGCAGATGTGAAAGCTGAGAAGAATATATCTACACCTTCCCTTGTTACAGTGCTGGGCAACATGGAGCTCCTTGGCGTGCAGAAGAAAAGAGTGGCTGTCTTGGATTCAGAGTTCTATGGAGATGGCCCAGCAAATGAACAAACCACAACAGGTAGTTCATTCTTTCTTTCTACCCTTATCCAAAACCAGAAGTACCAGACAAGCCAGATCTGTGTTGTTCTGTTTCTTCCTACACCACCCAACCAGGAGATAACTAACAATTGGATCTGTGGGATCTGCTGCCCCTTAGCTGTTGCTTCTAATCATAACAAATAATAATAGATAATTATCCAATATAATGTTTTAATGTTATGTAATTATTCTCTGATTATCTAATAATTAAAGCAAGTTTCAGCTGAGGTGCAGTACCATTTCATTAAAATGGCACAAACAGCAATAACATTTTTTTTAAATTCTTCTTTTCCCAGCTTATAAATACCACATACATCAAGTCAGATTCAAAGAAGGACTGAAGAAATGTGGTTAGATACACAGACAGACAAAGTTCCCAACAACAGATTCATTGTTTGTGACAGCTCTAAATCTCTGAGGTGATGTGAACTTCAAAGCACCAATGACGCCATAATGATTTCAGCATGCAGTTAGAGCTGGAGCTGTTGAAGGAATTAATGCTGTTTCACATCTCTAAGTATTTCTTTCCTTTAAAGGAAAGAGCAATTCTGGAAAATATTTTGCAGATTTTTTTTAAAAATAACTTGTTTTAAAAGCTATTTATTCCAGCTTTGTCTAGGACTATCAAGGCTATTCTATTCCCTGAGTGAGAGTAATTCTTCAGATCACATTTATGGTGCATTTATCCATACATAATAATAAAATCTGTGCTTTCTATTGGTTAGAAGCCATTGCTTTCAGGAAGAATTCTTGTTGGCAAGCTCATTCAGGGGAATAATTAAAGAAAACATTTCTTAAATATGAATAAATCAACACAGAAACATTTTCTCTTGGCTCTTTACTGCTGGACACAGTAAAAAAATCAATGAAAAGGTTTTCTGTGGAGAAGCTTTCTATTTTCTCCCACACCATCCAAAAGGAATGTCTCCATCTTGTTTACTCATTCAATACCTTCTACTCCAGCAATAGTGGGCCCCCTTGATTCAACAGATCACCAGTTGGGCCACTGCAGGAGATTTTTTGAAGTCCAGTTTTATGGTAGTGCTCTGCTCCAAGCACTACTCTGCACTACTCCTTAGCTCTCACCACCAGCCATTTAATTGTTCCAGAGCCTCTCTCCCTGGGCTTCTTCAAGAATAATTCTGAAAGCTCTTGTTTTCTTCTGCACCAGAATAAAAGACAACTTAGAATCCTTGGAAATGTTCACAAAATTAAATTATTGTCCAGCCTGTCCCACCTAACACAGTGCAAGAGAAGCCTGTGCCCTTGCAGAACATTAATATCCTCTCATTTTATTCTCATTCCAAGCCAGTCAATCTCCTAATGCTTTTGATGTAAGTTTTAGTGGACTGCATGTGGAGGACATTATCCCAGTAGCTGTACAGTGATAATCTGGGCTATAGCACTTATTTCTGAATGAAAGTACTGGTAAAATGCCAAACGTTTTCATAGAGATCACTGTTGTGCTTGCTAAATTACTGGGTTTTCTGGTGAGTCCTAGGGCTGTATACATATATTAGCAAAACAAAACAACATTTAGTAACAAGTAGAGGTTCACTAGGTCACACACTGTCAAATCCAACCCTGAAGAACACAGAGGTCCTATTTTTTAACTCTGCTCTTTTCTGGCTCTCTTCACTGTGACTAATGCTCTCCACATCTCCCTTGATACAGCATGTTTCTTAAACTTCCCTTTTTCAGATATTAAAAGGAATGTAGATCACAGCTTTTTAGAACTTGCCCCAAACTTTTAATGATGGTGTCATATATGTTTTACATTAACAGACCTGCACATCTACATTTCCTATGTTCTGAGTATTTGGAAGTTAATAAACTTTAAATTCATTACAGAATGTTGAATAGACTGTGAGGATTTTGAATAAGAATGAAAGTCTGATAAAAATGAAAAACATTTACTTTTAAACGTCTGTCACCATATCTGACATACATAACATTATTTAGCTCATACTCACTCATATATTCTTTGTTTCATTTTTTTAATAATTCACTCTTAATATGATATTCAGAGAAGAAATTTTTTTCTTATAATATAGATAAGTATGTTGCTGTCTGTTAGTAAAGGATTTCATAAGACTAAATTATTATGACAAGGAAAAATTACTTTAAATTGGTGTCATCTTCAAGTTTTCATTATTCTCTATGGTGAGCAAACAATTTTCATCAAGTGATAGTTCATAAGAATAGTTATGATTTGATTTCAACTATGTTTTCTGGACAAAGATGTAACTGAGTTTACAAATACTTCCAGAAGAATCAAGGCCTCTTGCATAAGGGAGTACCTACTCTTATATTTTAACTCAACTTCTGAAAAATAATTATAAAAAGTAGCTTTCTACCATTAGGGTACTGTTAAGAGCAATAGAAACACAGCCAGAAAATTCCCCACTTTGAGCAATTCTTAAGTTGCCACCCAAAACCAGAGAGTTTTATAAAATTATGAATTTGGGGCCAAGCACAATAAAAGCCAGACAATCGCTCCTCAGAAGGTGTAATAATTTTAATGAGAGATGGAGGGATGTTCTTGTTTTCACTTCTCTGATTCTACTAATACATGACTGTAATTCATTAATTCAGGGTCAGACAATGAGCCTCTGAGCAATTATTCACATGAGTGGTCTCATACAATTCAATGTCCTCATTTAATGTGCCATTAAAATGGTACATGGGTGCATCTAACTAAAGCAAACATTAATTCACTGCAACACACAACAGGTAGCACTGCAAAGTCTCTAGTCTCAGCCGCTCTCTATTGAGAAAAATGAGAAAAGAAAATGGCTTCATGAACTTGGCTTGTTCAAGAAAAGATTTTGCTGAAAAACTTCCAAGCCTTATACCATATTGAGAAAACCAGGAGACTCAGATTTGTTCAGAGTTTTAGAGAGACTACTTTGCACAGTTTGGATAAATTCAAGACAATGCCAAGAAGGGAAAAATCTAAGAAGAAATCCTAAAAATACCTAAGCATTACACTGGAGAAGTGTAAGGAGAAAGCAAACACCAAATCAGCCAGGCACATGGGCAACTCGGTCTCACTTGCGATCTCACTTACTCTATATTGATGGCAGCCACCATTGCCAGGCACCTTGTGCAGAAGTAAATAAGAAGTAATATGAATCTCTGTTTAAGTACAGCACAACCCCAGTTCCTCTTCTCAGGGGAATTAGATGTTCTCTTACTCCTGGTCATGTCTCCCAGTCCAACACTGTTGTAATACAAACATTTTTAACTCAGATAAACAAAATGTCATTACGTTTAATGTGATGATGAAAAACTGGATCTAAAGAACATATTTTCTACCTGCCTCTCTATCTTTCTCTTTTGCACAGCTTATGACCAAAATTTTGCAGGCAGGTTTAGGATGTTGCCTGAAAGATGCTATAAAACCCTGAGTCACAAGCTAAATGCCTGAAACCACCTCCATCTATCCACTTCTTTCATATATTTTTGGAGTACACATTGCCAAAAGGAAAAACAGAAGAGGCAGAGACACTGCTTGATTGCTTCCATACTGGCGCAGTTCGCGTGCCTGGTTGAAGGCAGGCTTCATTTTGCCATGGTATTGCACAGAGAGATTTGGAAATACGCATTATTCCCCGGCTTACCTAGCAGCCTGGTGATTTCCTCAGCACAAACAAAAATCTAAATACAGTTACCTGGCCCACAGGCATTGCAGTAGTCTCAAATCTCTGGAAGTAAGATACCAGCTAGGCCTAAAAGTCACTGCATATTTCCTTGCTCGTCAAGAACAGTGTATTCAATACCTTTTAGAGAGAGATGTCCTTCATGGCTGAAGATAAAGGCTAATGAGGCTGGAATTAGCATAGATTAACATCATCCAGTTTTAAAAGGTGTTGAGGGAGTGTGAGTCTAATCCAAAACCCAGAATTCATGCTTTTCATCACCATCCCGTGGTACCACACCTGAAAGGATCCTCCCCTGCCTCATGTTAATTTGAGCCAAAATATTAATTCACTCTCCAGGGAGCATTTCTTTGCTATGTTCTGTACTGAGATATGTATAAATCAGACTGACAGTATTAGTTCTGTAGCTGGCATGCAAATGCCAGGTATTCATGGAACTATTAACTCCCATTAATACTGGACTGTGTAGTGGGCAATGCAGAGGTGTAGAGATCTTATCTCCTAATGTGTTTTTGTAGCCAGTGATGTTCTGTAGTCAGAAAAAGATGTTCCTCCAGTGGGTGATTTAGAGCAAGCACCTGACTCTGTATTCTGAAATGAACTTTGTAGACTGTCAAAACCTGTGAAAATCATTCTGCCTTCACCAGTTAAGTTTGCCTTTATCAGTACCCATTTAAAGGCCCTGAGGACAAAATCTGTGGGAAAAGGTTCCCAAGATAAATCAGGGTTGAGAGAACAAAGAACATCCCTTCTATAAAGTGTGTTGCATGACAGTTATTGATAGGTGTTATTTTCACAAATAATAATGTTCTATGCATTATTGTGTCCAGAAAAGGTCCATCCTTCCTCTTCAAATGTGTAAGATACATGGAAATGTAAGCAGCCTTTGTTAGTCCTCTGTCATTTCTTTACAAAAAGACATTACAAAATTATAACAGTTTGTTACAATTATTCCTATAAAGCATTTCATTTGAAAAGTGACATTTCTCATCTTTGTTCTTGAAATTATCCAACTAAGTGCAACTTGCCTTTATGAAAGCCAAGAAATAAAGCCCACCCTTGCTTCAGCATAAGACACTGGAGAAACTATTGTACTGCAGAAAGTATTACATGGGCAAGCTTTGATTTTAACAGATGAGGTAGAAGGATCTTTAAGCAAGACTTTAAAAAGCCTTCTAGGGTCTAGAGACTCCTCATATGCATAGTCTTGCATGGGAATTAGTACCTCCAATGGGTTATGCACCGGAACAGGTGCTGGGCTGGAACCTCAAATGCTCTTCAGACCACTTAAAACAGCTGTGTCCCACCACATTGGAACCCTTTCCTGTAATATTTCTTGATGAAAAGACAAGGAACTGAAAAGAAAGGAGAATAATCCACTGATAGTACTGCTTCACTCTTCACCTCTAGGTGTGACGTGTGCTTGAATCACTCAATGAAATTCTCTATTATAAACAGCAAGACGAAATTCCACAAAATACTTACCGTTCTTTGCATTAGTAGAGGAGTTTCAGAACAACCTATCCCTTCGTCATTAAAACTTGATTCCATATTGATTATGTCTTCAATCACTTCTTCCATCTGATAACATAATATTTTAAGACCAATCGTTACAAATAATAATGGAAACAATGCTATTCTGAAAATACAGAGGAAATAATTTGAGTATTTATTGCATCAATAAACCTGAATTTCAGAAGTTTATACCTTAAAATCCAAATAATTCAAGCACTTTTACACAATCTTCACATTTTTTACTTCTTGTGAAAACAGTTTTGTGGTTTAGCAAGTTACTTCTTTCCTCCCAAACATCAGCCCATTCCCCTTTTTTAACCCCTTATTGCAACACCACGACCAGATGACAAGAGTGCATTGCTAAGTTGTAACTGTGATCTGTCACCTTCATCAAATGTGTCATATCCACAGTGTATTGTTGCATTGGTGCAGGAAGGCTGAAAAGAACCTGTGGTTCTGCAAGAGCGTGAGTCACTCAAGATTTGGTGTTACACACTACTCTCAAGATTCAGCGGGCAGAGGTTTGTGTTGTGTTTTGCAGTACACTGGATACTTCTCCAGCCAGCCTTCTGGTCCCACTTTTGTTCTAATCTGAATCAAAAGCTACTGAAGCAGATGGAATAGCTAATTAATTACTTGGGATGAAATACAGAATACTTTGCAGACATATAGACATATATAGGTTTGGAGAGGGTACCGCATGAGTTTTCAATGACAATTTTGGTCTGGTTTCATTCACAAAATAACTGTGAATGATCCCATGATGAACCTGTCACTGTTAACCCTACCATCTGCAGGAGCAGTTGACTTGTGCTCTGAGGCTTTTCAAGCAGCTTTTGGGAGCTGTCTGAAGACCTGTAGCTGAAGGAAATGTAGAGGGTCCTATGCAATGAAAGAAAGTATCACACAGGCCAGGGAACTTTGAGCACAGGCTTTTAGGCCACACAGCCCAGCACAGCTCATACGTGCACTCCTCTCCCTCTCCAAAAACCAGACATGTGCTGTCCAAGGAGTTGTGCCCAGACTTATTTAGGAAAGTACTGTCTGGGCCAAAAGGATGCCAGGAAATGCCAACAATTAGACAATATGAATGAATACAGTTCGGTGCACCAACCTGTGTGTTGGCTCTGTGTTATTTACTAATACACCTACAGCCTAGACTGAACCACAGGGCACGTCTGTAACTAGGAAATTACACTGTGCCAGTCACCTCCCTGAGGACCTGGGATGGGATTATTCAAATTATTGGAGCAATGCCTACAAGGACTTTGGCCTGTGCCAACTATCACTCTCCCAGTCATCACCAGGCACAGTTCAGGCCAGGGGTTTACAAGCAGCCACCTTGCTCTCGAGGACAGAGTGGAACTAGGGTGGGCACAGGTTGTTCCCAGTCAGATACCCAAAGTGCCTGAGAACGGTTCCAGCACCCTGTGCTTGCCAGCACAGAGGTGACCACAGAGGCCTCCACAAAGGCCATCTAAAAGAATCTTTGCAGACTAGTGTCTCTAATAATCCATAAACCTGACATAAAATGTCAGTTGTCAGTGCAGAAGGAATGGAGAGGCCCCAGATGAGCTCTCCAGGAAGTGCTAGGTTTATTTTTTTCAGTTTCCTCACGCTTAGCTGCATAACCTCCAAATGCTCAAGTGGGTCACAGCGTATTTGTAAGATTCCTCTTTCTGTTAAAGCCCAAGATATGATACAGCATCTCCATTTCTTATTTCTGTAGGAATTCCCCTTTTACCTAATAAGCACTCTCTCTTGAAATCTGTTGGAGTATTAAAGGCCATAATGATCTACATCTCACACTGGGTGAGAATCTGACATTGTATAATAGCTGTACCTCTATTAAAATCGATGGTGGCACTAAAGTTAGCATATCTACACCAATTTACCCAAGATAACGCATATATATAAATATATCAGCTAACTGAAAAATGAATGAGCCATTCTTTCAGTTACATCTTTAAGGTAATCAGTATTTAACTTTGTTATGCAGCTAGGATAATACTTTTAGACAGAAATAACTCTCATCTGGAAAAAAAAAGTTTTGCATTACAAAGTACATATTCAAAAAACATACAGCTATATATGACACATAGATAAAAAGATGGAACAGTACATTTTAACTGGCAGTAATTTAGAAGCTTGATCATGCAATAAGCTATTCACAGGCATTCAAGGGAATCACCCACATAATCCAAAAGGATTCAGAGAGCAAGTGCTGCAACTGAAGGCCCCGTGAAAGTGAAGAAAGTCATCTCTTGCCCACTACCAATACAATGTGGATCACGTAGCATTTTTGTAGAAGTACGCAAAGCCCTTTTCCCCATTCCTTTCGCCAGCCCAACCCTACCGCATTTTCGTGTTCTCCTCCAAGGGCCAGCAGCTTGGTAACAGGGCTTTCTGGTGTGCCAATATCGCTGACAGGAGGCATGTGTCCGTTTCTTAAAATGGAGGTCACTCCCACGGGCTGGATTGTGTGGGAGTGGGACAGGGAGAGCGTCTGGCTGGACAGCTTGGTGTCAAGGGTCAGGTACTGCTTCACCTGGTGCCTCTGGCTTTGCTGTATGTGGTATCTAGACTGATTTTCCAAGTGTGTTTGTACCTGGGAAGGAATGGAAATAATTGCTAAAGTTTCAAGTTACTGGTACCAGTATTTGCCTATATGTGCACTTAAAAAACTTCAAAACAATAGGTTCAGCTTTAATAACACTTGTATATTATTGTTATTAACCTTAAATCTTTTTTTTTCAGTTTTGCACCTTACACATTTCTTATTTGTGTACTATTTTCCCCTAACACAGCTGAATAAACCTTCTGAATAATTATCAAAGAAAAATAGAATTGGAAAGAGAAACATGATCCTGGGGGAAGACCAGAAGTATGTTATACATTTTTCTCTTCTCCTGTAAGAATGATCTTTGCTGAAATCACTGATCATTACAATCAAATCTACAAGCATATATGTATTCTAAAATTAAATTTGCAGTTTATTTAATCTTTTGTACCTGAAAGAGTAAATAAATGTATAAAGAAAAACATAATCAAACCAACTTCAAATAATAACAGCGGCAGACATTCACTCATACCTAAATCCATATTTGGCTCACCTTGTAATAAGTACATTCAGTTAAATGAGGCATTGCTGCACTTTTGGAAAAAAAAAAAAAAAAAAAAAAAAAAAAAANTATAGTCCTGGATGACTGTTCACTATCCTCAAATTGCAGTCTTCTTGAAGTGCCTCTTGAGGACAGATCCCTTTTTGAGCCGGTAGGACTTTATAAACTGAGTGGTCATGCCAAAATGGTTAATTGAGTAAGACTTTGGGCCATCCTTTGATTACAGAGATTGGCAGTTGCTACTTCAAACAGCTCCCATTTCAGATCAATGTTGCATTCCTGCAATTTAACTACCAGAGGAGCACTGCATACGCAAACCTTACTGTCATTTCAGCCCTGTGGCTTTCTCCTCTTCCTATGGCATGACTGGTCACAAATTTCTTGTAATAAATTTTTCTCAAGTGGCCTCTGTGTAAGCATGATTAATATTTGTTAAATAATAGCAAGACTTGCTTTGCAGCCCTTTTTTCTTAAAAAAAAATAAATCAGTCATTTAAGCAAACTTCTTTTTAATTCCCCTAACATACATAAGCAGAGCTAAATAGCCCATAAAAGGGGTTTGCATTTAAATTAGCTATGTTTTTGTACAATATTGCAGTGCCTACTTTATTTTTAATCATGTTATGGTGGCATGTCTAGAATTATTTCAATTATGTTTCTTTAAACTAATTTTCTAGTCATATAAAAATAATTAAGCCATGCAGTAATGAATATAATATTAATTATTTTGATGTAATCCTTGAAGTTATTAAATAATATTCCATTAAAATATTGATATAAAATCTTAAACACACTGTTTAGATTTTCCCCTCTTTTATGTTAGGAAGGTATGCATCCCATGTAAGGTTTTAAAAACTACATGTGTATTTGGGATTTACTTAAATCATGATATTGCTTGTCTTAACTGAGATCTTTGTGTTAGTTTTAGAAAGTGTATCATGTACTGTTAATTTAAGCTCTGATTTATCATGTGTAAGGATACATGCAAAACCATCCCAGATCATTCAGGTTCTTATGCATCTATTTACACCTTCAGCCTCAGTAAGACTTAAGCTCATATTGAAAGTTAAACATGCAAGCAGTTTCTTAAATTAGAATCCAAACGTGAAATCTATTGCATGCCAGTTTAACAAGAGTATTGATCTTGGGCAAAATGCAATGTGCTGATGGAAAGAAAATATGTTCCATTGTATGGCCAGAGCAGGGATTTGCCGTGCACCCTTGTTTTCTGCTGCGGTTTCAGAAGAACCCACGGACACTTCGTGCTTGTGCTGGACTCTAGGGCCACTGAATGAATCCACGCAAAGTGTGCACTGCCCAGACCCTTGCACTGCCTAAACTGATGAAGATCTCTTTCCAGCAAGGCAAAGCACTGCAATCAACAGCTTTGAAGGCACAGCTTCTTTGCATGGCATAGATGGGAGTGGGATCAAGGCATAGGCTACAAATGCACCCAGATACCTTTTTCTCTTAAATGAAGATGATGGTCACTCTGTAATGAGCAATGAATTGTTGTCTTAGAAATTCTACAGGCCTACCTGGAGCATGAAATCCAGAATATCAAATATCTTAAAATTAAATGAGAAACATAAGAAATTTGCAGTGTCTATACTACCTTGTTTTAAAGTTTGTTTTTAATAAGGAATTTTAGTATGAAGTGGGTTCTGCCACAAGAAGATTGCTGAAAAGTCAATGGCTTGCTTTTTGCTTTCTTTGGACTTCAGATTGCTAGTGGCAGACTGAAACGTCTGTGCAGCCTGATTTCCTAGTGAACCATTTCCATGGCCATCCCACTGGGATGGGGGGAGGATCTCTGAAAGACAATCAGCTAACTGATGGCTAAGTCGAAAATCAAGTTTATCAGGAGTGCTTATTTTGCATGATTTTCTTTCAGGGCTTATATCCTGTCAGTACTGTCCTGAACTTCCACAAACAGGAAAAAAATTTAAAGCTTTGCTGATGGGATCTGTTGCTATGGTTTTGCAAATCTCTCCATCCCCTTTACTGTGCCAGTTGCAGTCACTACAAAGCAGAACCATTGAGGTTAAAAAGAGATCTATGCCCTGATTTTCAAAAAGTACCTAAAGTTGGAATCCCTGGTCATCTTTATATATCTAAATAAGTCTTAGAAGTCAATGCTAATAACAAGAAGTAAAGCACTTTTGAAAGGCAAGCCACTGTGTAAAGAAAAAGCAGAGTTGGACTCTTATTTTTATAATCATAGTGCTAGTGTATAATAAATGGGGAAAAAAAGTCATGCTATGCCAAAAGGATATGAAGAATACAAAGTCAAGCTCTCAAAAATTAGAAATGACAGTTAAAACTGCCCATGTAACATGCGTGAAATAAGAGCAGAAACTCAAAACTTAATAATTTTATGCAACCCAATAGTCAAGTGTGAAATACCAAGTATGATCAGTTTATTCTCCACTAGGATGCTGGATGACTTTTATTATCTTATATCAGTATTATTAAGCTCAGTTTATATTTTCTGAAAATTTTAGATTAAATAAACTCTTTTAAATAACTATTCCTATCATTACAAACATTAAACATTGACTTGATTTTGAAGTTCTTTTTAATGGTGTAAAAAGAGTGGCTAAGCACTGGCATGGGTTGCCCAGAGAGATCGTGTAATCTCCATCCTTGGAGATTTTCAAAAGTTGACTAGACAAGGCCCCGAGCACATGAGAAAGCAAAATACATTTAGAAATAGCCAGGGAAATTTGAACTGGTAGTCTAAATATTGAAACCC
>VYZW01004656.1:0-10278 GCA_013401315.1 Balaeniceps rex
CCTTCCAACCCAAAGCATTCTATGATTCTGTGATTGTATTACGTAGATCTTACCAGTCTGCCTGTTGCAAGCAAAGGCAGCTGTGTGGTGACCTGCATGTCTTTGACTGACTCACCTGCAATCTGTCCACCACTTCATCCTTACCATTACTGTTTCCAAAAAACTGGAGCACCTGGGCATCTTCAAAATGCTTCAGTTTTATTAGTAAAACCACTGCGCTGTTCAAACCTGTTTTCTCTTGCACCAAATGCAGTGTTTCTCATTTCCCTGTGCAGTTCAGGTCCTGCTTTGTGGGGTAGGTGGTGACAGAGATCGGTAAATCTAACAACGAGAAGTTTAGGTGGAAAAGAAAGGTTTTCTTTCTTCCTGAAGATGCTCTTCCTTTGCATTTCAGTGAGAATCTTACAAAAATCTGAAGTGGTCTCTGATAGGTAAAACGTTAATGCACCAGTATTCTTTTGGTTTTGTTCCTTTCAATGTTATCAGCTTTAAAAGAATGGTATAGAGATAAGGTTTTGTCTTATGATAGGTTTTCTGGGCTTGGGGATATTTATGGAGTTGGGTTTTTTGTTTTTGTGGTTTTTTTGTTTGTTTGTTTGGGTTTTTTTTATATAAATCAGGTTAGAAAGTTAGTACTTTCTTGCTATTCTTCAGACAGGTGAATTTTCCTTATCTGTATCCATAAGTAACATGAGAGCAACTGATTAGAAGGGTGGTGCTACTGAATGTGTGTTCTTTGTCTTGCAAATGTTAAACTATTGCATCTGAGGGCAGAGAACGAGATGAAGGAAATTAATGTGAAAAAAGAACTTGCTTTGAAACAAGTACTGCCTGTTAAGACTTGCAAACTTACTCACTGTGTTCCTAACAGCTGCCGAGGTTTTTCCAGCTCTGCTCTGATAATGTGTGGGGAGTTAGGAAAGCCTGTGCTGAATGCTTCATGGCAGTTTCTTGTGCAACATCACAGGAAGTCCGGAGGACAAAATTGTCAACCCTTTTTATTAATTTGATTAGTGATCCTTCACGATGGGTAAGAATTGCTTTTTATTTCTTGAATAGCTGTGATATTTAAAGGATTTTACTATGAGACTCTATAGAACTTCTCCCCATAGGTGTGGATAACATGACTTGTTTCACGCACCTCAAGCAAAATTCTTCTTAGTCTGCTTAGTTTGTCAATGCGTGTAGAGAGTCCCTCGCATTTTCACTGCAGCATGTAAGAAAAACTGTGTCAGTGGGATAGCTTTTCTTAGCTACAGAACTGCCTGTGACTTACATTGCTGAAAATCATTAACAAAACTGGAAAATTAGTTGTGAATTATTTGTATTTCTTCAGGTTCCCTACCACCACCACCTTTTTTCGGGGGGAGTGGGGCAGTGGAGTGGGTTGGTAGTGTTTGTTGTTGGTTTCGGGTTTGTTTGGTTTTGGTTTGGGTGGGGGGTTTTGTGTTGGGGTTTTTTTTCTGGTTTTTTTTTTGTTTGTTTGTTTTTGGTTAGTTGTTTTTTTTTGTCTTGAAGATCTACTCTTCAAACCTTGTTAAGTTTGTTATAGAGCAGACTACTTCCAAGAGTCAAAAGTAGATCTTTTGCACAGATGCATGAGCTCTTGGATCCTGGAAAGTCATGCAAGTTGTAGCCCAGCAGAATTAATCAAATAATAAAAAATGGAGGTAGATAAGATAATTGTTGAGAAGGGGAGAATAAATAGTAGGAGAAAGGAGAAGCAAATGAACAATGTAGCCAAATAGGAAAGGAAAAAAAACACAGAGCTTATCATCAGTCAAGCATGGTAGTGAAATGTCTGTTCTCAGTACATAATTTTTTCCTTTCAAGTTGTTAAAATTCTCAACTGAGCTTTCACATTTACCTGCTTCTGCTATCTAAATAATTGTGATTTCTTTGGTTGTGGGGAATAGGCCTGTCAACTTAGTTACCCATGATCTAACTGTTTTTACCCTGCTTTTTCTTAAGTTTTTTTTTTTACTTAGCACTTTATATATACAGCTGGCTGACTCTTTCCAGACAAGAGCCTGTGCTGTTGCTTTCCTCAGTAGGCTTATGACCCTTCCAATTCCTAGTAGCAGGCGTTTATGTTTTATGGGACAGCAAGCTTTATATATATAAACAATTTTTTTTTTTTTCACTTTGGACCCTTTCCACTAGGTCCGCCAAGCTGCTTTTCAGTCTCTGGGGCCTTTCATATCAACTTTTGCTAATCCATCCAGCAGTGGCCAGTTCTTTAAAGAAGATGATGGTAAAACCCCAGAAGATTGTGGTTCTGCACAGGAAAACAGGTAAAGAATTTGCTAAATCTGCAAATTATTTTTTCTTCCTTGTTTTTCTTCTGTATGAACTGCAAGTTAAGAAAATTAACTTTCCTTAAGTTAATTTTTTAAAATTTCTTTCTTAAAAGAACTTAAGTATTTCTCTTGGTAAATGGAAAGATCTGGAACTTCTCATCTTACTTAATAGAGTACCAGCATTTCCAGTTATTTACTAAAAATACATGGCTATTCAGTAACTTAGGATACCTTAGGAGATACGTTCTGTGATGAAGTGACTGACTTGACAGACAAGGGAGAGCAGTGGATATAGTCTACCTAGATTTCAGTAAGACTTTTGACACTGTCTCCCATAAGATCCTCATAGAGAAGCTGATGAAGTATGGGCTGAACGAGCAGATGGTGAGGTGGATTTACAGCTGGCTGAATGGCTGGGCCCAGAGGCTGCTGATCAGCGACACATAGTTGGAGGCCAATAACTGGTCATGTACCTCAGGGGTCAATATTGGGTCCAGTCCTGTTTAACATCTTCATTAATGATCTGGATGGTGGAGCAGGGTGTACCCTCAGCAAGTTTGCTGATGGCAAAACTGGGAGGAGTGGCTGATGTGCCAGGGGGTCATGCTGCCTGCCAGAGGGTCCTCAGTAGGCTGGAGAACTGGGCTGGCAGGAACCTTGTGAAGTTCAACAAGGGGAAGTGTGAAGTCCTGCACCTGGGGAGGAACAACCCCCCATGCACCAGTGCAGGCTGGGGTCTGACTGGATAGAGAGCGGCTTTGCAGAAAAGGCCCTAAAGGTCCTGGTGAACACCAGGTTGAAGATGAGCCAGCAATGTGCCCTTGCCACAAAGAAGGCCAATGGTATCCTGGGCTGCATTAGGAGTGTTGCCAGCAGGTCGAGGGAATTGATCCTTCCCCTCTGCTCAGCACTGGTGAGGCCACAGCTGGAGTGCTGGGTCCTGTTCTGGGCTCCCCACTATGAGAGGGACATGGACGTACTGGAGAGAGTCCAGGAACGGCCACAAAGATGATGAAGGGACTGGAGCATCTCTCCTATGAGGAAAGGCTGGGAGAGCTGGGACTGCTCAGCCTGGAGGAGCGAAGGCTTGGGGGGGATCTTATTAGTGTATACAAATACCTGAAGGGAGGGTGGAAAGAGACAGAGCCAGGCTCTTTTCAGTGGTGCCCAGTGACAGGAGCAGAGGCAATGGGCACAAGCTGAAACACAGGAGGTTCCCTCTGAACATCAGGAGACACTTTTTTATTGTGAGGGTGACCGAGCACTGGCATAGGTTGTCCAGGGAGGCTGTGGAGTGTCCATCCTCTGAAATACTCCAAAGCCATGGGGACACAGTCCTGGGCAACTGGTTCTGGGTGTCCCTGCTTGAGCAGGGGGCTTGGCCCAGATGACCTCCAGGGGTCCCTTCCAACCTCAAGTGTTCTGTGATTCTATGGTTTATATTGCTATGCTGTAAGTAAATCTAGTTTGATAAATAGCAAGCTGATAGCATGTGTGTGATTTTTCAAGAGCATCTGTTTGCAACAAGTATATTTTGGTTTTTAAATGTTCATTTGCTTTGGCACTCAACAGCGAACAAGTCAGGACTACAGAAGATGTTGCAACAGAGCATGAGCACAACAGGACAGAGGATCTGTCTTCACATGTTGATAATGACGATTTTGCAACAAAACTTGAAAATGCCATGGAAGATCAAAATACAGTGTCAAATAACTCCCGGAGGGAAAGTGATTTCCAGACTGAGTCATCCTTCCATTGCACTTTGTCTGCAGAATCTTGTGGGGAAATGGCTGATGAGAATGAGCGAAGTTCTCATTGCTGTACAGCAGGTCTGCGGGAGACTGGGCTGAATTCACAGGAAACCTCTCTTTCAGAGCAGGAATTGTACAACTCTTTCCATTTCTGGAGGACTCCACTTCCTGAAATAGATGTTGATTTTGAGCTTCAGCAGACTTCTGAGATAATACTCGATAGAGAAATTCAGGAACTCACTATGCCAGTGTCTCCAAACATTCCTATGGCAACAAGGAAAGAATTGGAAGAAATGATAGAAAATTTGGAACCCCATATAGATGATCCAGATGTTAAAGGTATAGTAAAGATACTGAAGCATTCTTAGTGTCTGGAGATATGCATGTGTTGCTTTAGGAGTTTTGTTTGGAGATGTGCATATGTTGCTTTAGCAGTTTGGGCTTTAACCTTTCAGTTGTTTTAAAACAAGTCAGAAGTACTACTTTCTCCTGGTCCTCAAAGAGATTTAATTGTGAAAATTGATGATGAACTAACAGGGAACTTGCACTTGTGTAAAGATGTTTAAAGGTAGTATGATTCCTTCCATAAACTGAAAAACTGAATACACATGCAGTTAGCAGTATAAGCTTCTGACTACCTGTTTTGACAGTATAATCAAATAGATGGTTCAATGGCATAAGCTGTTGATCAGGAAAATAATTTGTAATTAGCATACATGCAAAATAAGAAGGCAGATTAAGGGTGTTTTTTTTAATATCGAAGTGTGATAAATGACTTTCATTTTATGCATTATCCATTTTATTTTTAATGAATTAGTCTTCTCCGTTTTTCTGCAAGGTCTTTATTATTGCAGTCTCATGTTGTCGACTTAAGTGTGCCAAGTTTGGGTCAAACTGAGAATTGATCCAACTGAATTCTTGAAGTGAATGCACATTCTCCATTTTAAAAGCTCTTGGAGGGTGGAGAAGGGTTTCGTAAGTATGACCAGCTGCTGGAGTAGCACCTCAGAGATACCTCCTGGGCTAAAATGACTTGGCTATTTCACATATACGTACTGGAGATAAGTTTATCTTGGTATTCGTATGCTGAATAAATTCTAAGGCACATCAAGCTTGAGTGTCACAGTCAGGAAGTCCAGAGGTACCGCTAAGGAAGAAGCCATGTTATTCTGGAGCTGAAGAATCGCTAGGGGAAAGCACGCCTCTATACCAGAAAAAGTGGGAAGGAAAAAGAGGGGCAAGTTGGGAGTAGGAAAAACATTTTAGAATAAACTGATACTGCTTTTGACTTCTTTTTGTTGTTAGTAGGTTGGTATTCTAATAACTTTTCTTAAATCCATTTTGGGCTGCTTCTATTTAAGCTGTTGTGAAGTCAGCAGATCAAACTTTGTTGCTTTGAGAGTGCTTTGGGCACTGTCTCTCTAAGGAAGGAGATAAAAAAAATTCAGCCTTGCTAATGATCTCAGTCTTCACATAACCCATCTCTGAAGCTCACTGTTAAAACTTGCACTGCTGTGTGGGTTTGTTTTGTAAGACCTCGTTCTGTCCAGTTACAGAACATATCTTAAACATTTTTAATGAAGATTTACGTAGGCATGTATTTGTACATCCAGAATTGTCCTGTTATCTGTCGTGTGTGTGTGTTCATGTCTTGTTTCAGAGCAGGTTTTTTTTTTTTTTGTAGCTGTCTTGACTGGGTGTCAAGAGGTTTTCTGTGCAGTTGTTGACTAGCACTTGCGTATTTCAGTAGAAGAAAACTGTTACTAGGTTGCCAACACCATGGGTTCCCAGTGCCCACAAGTTAGGAAAGATTTGAATTAGGGTTACCAGTGCTATTTATTCTAATTTGGGGCAGGGTGGGAGTGGGTGCTCTCAATTACTCGGTGACCTTTGTGTTCCATTCAGTACCTCTGACTTGGTCAACGCTGTGTACTCTTTTTTTCCTCTTGCCTGTACTCTTCATTATTTGGTCTAAATACTTCAGAAGCTGGAATTTAACAACATGCCTGTTTTGATTTGGTAATGTTGCTATTTTAATTTTGCACAGTCCATTGAGGCATAAGGAAATAGAGACCAAAGCTGATAGAATAGTATTCATTTTGCATGCTTGTCTCCAACACTGAAGCGCACATAGAAGTGGTAGGTATCCAGACTTTAGTCTCTGAGTACTGACTTAATGCCTATGTTTTGGACCTTACAGTCCATAAATTGTAACAACAGGGAGGTAAACTCACTTTTGGGGTGATCCAGAAGATCAGAGCCCTGACTGCCTCTTTGCTCATGGCAATACCAGGAATAATGCTTCCATCTTTACCATCTAAAACTGTTGTTGCAAACTTATGGTATAAATACTCAGTCCAAAGGTTGTCTTAATTTGTTATTTTCATGAAAATTTTATGAAACTTCTTAATTTCACAGATAATTTTGTCACCAGTATACTTGGCTTACAAGTGTTTTGCCAAACAGCCCTGGTCCCAAATAGTGCTTAGGGTCTTTCATTGTCCCCTGCCACAAGACTAGCCATTATGTTTTTATAAGTCTTGTACTGTGAGAGGNTTCTTCATTGGTTTGCTGTCACTCAAGTCCTGGATTCCTGCTTCCATGCTGTGCCCCTGTCTTTATCACTGCATTCCCAGCCAAGGAATGGGAGTGGAAGATGGTGTGTGCTCTGTGGTGGGTAAGCAGAGGCCTGCCATACTGGAGAGCTCCCATAGGTACACATCTTATGGTTTCTATAGCAAATGGGGCAAGCATCCTAGAGACATCACAAGATGAAGCGGGGATGAGTTAGCAGAAGTGTAATTTGGGAATGAGACTGTAGTGTATGATGTTATGCATGTGTCAATAAGGTTAAGTTGTTCAGACAACCTTAACTCTGGCTGTACCTAGCCTCTCCGTGCTTGACTGTGCAACTTCAGCATACTTCTCTTAATGTTTTGTTTTGGAGAATATTTTCTAAACTTAAAAAGAGAAGAAAATTAATACCTGTTTTGTGGAACCATATTGGCCAGGGTCATTGGCACAGGATTTTTGAAGTTTAAGATCACACTGAATTTTTATTGTTTGACTCTGCAGAGTAACTGGTGATGGTAATAAGGTCATGTCCTTCATGGTACAATCAGCGGAGGTTGATGATTTCCATTTTGCTAGCTGGTTTCAGAGACAGTCCGTGACAGCTGAGGCAGGTGTGAAGATTTGGTACTGGAGTTCAACCAGCAATAATTCTTTCTGAGTCAGAGGAATACAGTTTTTTTTTCTACCCCACACCTGCTGTGCTTTGTGCTGTATATACATCCATAGCAACTACTATACCTTTGTAACCCCTATCCCCTCCCTCCATATGTATTTCCCCTCCTATTGCCTTTTTTGTTTTCATTTCTCTTCCTTTCTGGATTCTGCATTCCTCTACTTCAAATGTCTCGCTTCACCCTTCTATGTTGTGTGAGGTGCTTCTTCCCTCACCTGCTTGCATCATTATAGCAGAAGTATTGAGAACAGAATTACTGTTTCTATGTAACGGTTACCTCAGCATACCATGACAACGGGAAAGATCAGTTGAAAGGAAAGGCATTGCCAGCTCATGCAGCCCAGAGTACAGTATGTTCAGTGCATACCCCAATCTTCCAGATGTCTTGGCTGCCAAGTACTGATGGGTCACTGTTTAGATACGCAGAACGAGCTTGTTTGTGGTTGTGTGGGGTTTTTGGATGGTTTTGTTTGTTTGGTTGGTTTTTGTTTGTTTTGGGGGTTTTGGTTTGTAACTTGACTGGATTTTCTGTGTTTCTGTAGTGCGCCTCCCTATCATCAGAGCAGTTTCCATTTCAAACTTCAAATCCTTGCTCCAAGGCATGGAGACTGATGAGGTCTCTAGCAAGTACAATTTTTTAACAGTGACCAGCAACAGCCATAGAACATGTTTTTTTCTGTAATCTTATTCTCAGAAAGGGGCAAACTGCTTTAACTGAATCTCACTCCCAAAAATCTTTACCTGGAGGCTTTGTTTCCAGAACTAGCTTGTTGCCAAAGTGATAAATCTGAGTAATAGGTAGTTGAGCAGTCAGCAACCAAGAGAAAGACAGCCCGTGTTCTCACAGACAAACTCTACTGGCTAGCAGAGCTACACAAGCTATGCAAATTTAAGCAGTGGTGTGTAATCCCTGTTAATAGGACCTTTTCAATCCACTGGCCAGACATCCTGAGGGTCTCAAACTGGGAGATGGAAACCTGCATGTTCCTCTGAAGTATGCCAGCTCTTTCAAAATTATAGCAGGGTCTTTATTCAGGTCACCTTTTTCCAGTTCCCTGAAGCTGCTGCCATCTTCACTTACTTCAGAGGTTGCTTTTCTTTCCCCAGATGTTTTTATTTCTTCATTTTTCTTTTCAGGGACACTTTCTTCAGCTTTATATTTATCTCCTTATGTTCTGCATAGAAAGTGCTAAATCATGTAATGTCAGCTTTTCTTAATATTATTTGGGGGGAGAGAGAAAGCCTGACTTGCAGGTTACTGGGGCTAACTGTGGCTTATGCCAGTTACAGGCTGCTTTGCCAAATGGAGAACCCCCAAATGTGGGGTCAATTGATCCCATTCCCTTATAAAAACTACGTTTATAAGTTAGGCTACTAGCACTGCCTGCAGTAAAGGTCTAAAATGTATTTTAATGGAACAGTAGGTGAGGAGGAAGTGGAGAAGAAACTCCTCTTATTTTTATATTTTAATTACTTGCATCTCTGTACTCATTAATGTAGCCCATAGCTTTTTGCCTCTGAGTAAGAAGTGAGGGTAAGGAAGGCAGATCCTTCAGAAAAAAGAAGGGAGCATGCCACTTAGAAATATCAGTGTATTCTAGTGAAACATCAGGAGAAATGGAAAACAACAATAAATCATGTTGAAAGGACCAGGAAATTTAATAAGGCCACGTAAAATGTGGTTTAAAATTTAAAGGTTGTGCCAGTTATTTTAGGATGCAAGTGCAGTAGCCAAGAGTAAATCCTTGCTGCAAGATACTTCTCACCTGAAGCAAAAGCCAAAGGGAGAAAGAGTTAATTAGCAGATGGTTTAAGATCCATTGAACACTGACTTTATCTTACCAGTGCAATACACGAGCTCTGTGTTATGCACAAAACTGACCTCTACACTCCAGTTTTTACGGAAGGTAGTTGTGAAAGCTAGTTAGCCTGCAGATTCTCTTCCTCCCAAAACTTTGCTTTCCAAGAACTCTGAAGCATTTCTCTGTGTCATGCATGAGAGGGGAGCCTTATCCTTTGCATGTACTTTTAATGGTTTTCTGGACAACATTGCCTGTCTTACGGCTGTAAGAAAGATCTTTGTGGGAGATGAGGAGGAGCAGCAGCCACCTCAGTCAGGAGGGTGTCACCACAGATCTTGGACTGTGTCAGTGTGTAATGGGATTACGAGGGGATGTGCCCTGGCACCTGAGCCCAGGGTGGTGAAGACAGCTCATTAGGATGCTGTCTCAAGTTTCAGTATCTTCAAGGCAGCCACCTAGAGCTGTGCACGTATATGGACATACTTGCACATGCACTCTCTTTCTCTTCCTCCTTTACTAAGCACTCCACCATTCTGGAGTCTTCCATGTGTTTGGCTCTTTTTTTTGGCTAGGACCTTAAGATGTTTACGGACTTCAGGTCATTCACCTTTCAGTGAATGACAGCACTGGAGTCACCCTTGGTGACGGGACCTATGGCGAAACACTCAAAGAAGAAAGAAGGCACTTGCCAATCAATGAAATCTTTGCGAGTTTGGCCTCTCTTGTCCTTCATCCCCATGTTTTGGGATTGTAGAATTGACAAGAAGCTGAGGAGATGCATGTTTGTGTCATATCCCCTCTGGAGCAGGCAGGGGAAATCAGGATATATGTGGTCTCCACCCTGTTAAGCCCCTAAGCAAGGGTGGTCCAGGTGTGCAGGCTTACAGTGGGGCATAGGTGGGAAATACATCTTGGAAAATTTCCAATTACTGCTGTAGATACCTTCACTTTTGTTACTAGGAGTAATCTTTAGAGCTCTGTGTAGATTTTTCAGTAAATACATATTCAGTGTTGAAGCAGTATGTGTTACCTAGTCAGGGTAAGCTTTCTTGACTTTTAAAATGAGGAGTGTACCATTTTTTGTGAAGCTGACCTTCATGAAAGAAGTCTTCATGAAAAATGTCTCCTTCATGTGCAGCAGGATATAATTCTTTTAAATTTTCTTGTTTGATTTCTCT
>VYZW01004656.1:10422-41218 GCA_013401315.1 Balaeniceps rex
TTGTATTGTCAGTGAAGTAACGCTTGAGTAGTGAAGTCATAGCAAGCTTTTGTTAGTCTTCCGAATTGTAGTGTAAAAATTCCTAAATTTTATATATTTATGTATAAATTACATAGTGTAATATATATTATAGCTATATATTGAAACTGTGTTTTCTAGCATAATGCATTTTTTTAGTGGAAGTGTTAGTATGATGTTGGTTTTGGTTTTAAGTTTCTAACTTGCTGGTTTTTCCTGTTGAGGTGAATTACAATAATACAGCAAGAATATTTTTCCATTATTCTATCAGAAATTTGACACAATTACAGAGCTAGCATTGCATATTGAAAAGAATTAGCTTTACTCCTGCTCATCAGACTCCATCTAGAAACCAGTGAATCTATAGTGTGTTTTCCAATTTTTGTTGCTAGCTAAGATTGTGCTGAGTTGTAATTTTGCTTCTTGTAACAGATGTATTGTGTATCTGTTTCTTCTGTCTACAAATGAGTCCAACTTTCTTTGTCTAATTCTTTTTAATAATCCTATCAAAAGCTAGAGAGAGAAATTCAGATTCTGTAACTTAGTATGACAATGTGGGTTTAAAAACAAGCATATGGTTTCGCGTTTAATTTCACAATGAGCATTTAAGAAACCTTGGAAAAGCCAAAGTCTATGAGGAGCAGAGCTTCTGGATGGCTGAGTAGATTTAATGAGTCAGGAGATTATTCCTCCTTACCTTCTTGGAAAGAAGTGGAGGAGGAGAGAGGCAGGGTAGATCAGTCTGCACTGAATTCTGTGTCGCTTGCAGCTAAGATTGCCTCTGATACCTGATCTGCTTAGGTCAGGCTATATCCAAGGAACATTGCTCAAGAAAGCTTTTTTTAATTAGCAGTAAGCGGAGGGTTGAAAAGCAGAGCAGTCTCAGAACTGCTGGATCTTTTTCAAAAGAGTGGGTGGCAGTGTGAAGTGNTCATGAAAAATGTCTCCTTCATGTGCAGCAGGATATAATTCTTTTAAATTTTCTTGTTTGATTTCTCTAAATGAGAATAAAGTGGAAATCTGACAGGCATTTCTTGCCCTAGCAGGTGCCACCTATTTTGCATGGTTTTGGGGTGGTTTATTTAACTTTTAAGTTTTGGAGGAATTTACTAGCCTTGTATTGTCAGTGAAGTAACGCTTGAGTAGTGAAGTCATAGCAAGCTTTTGTTAGTCTTACGAATTGTAGTGTAAAAATTCCTAAATTTTATATATTTATGTATAAATTACATATTGTAATATATATTATAGCTATATATTGAAACTGTGTTTTCTAGCATAATGCATTTTTTTAGTGGAAGTGTTAGTATGATGTTGGTTTTGGTTTTAAGTTTCTAACTTGCTGGTTTTTCCTGTTGAGGTGAATTACAATAATACAGCAAGAATATTTTTCCATTATTCTATCAGAAATTTGACACAATTACAGAGCTAGCATTGCATATTGAAAAGAATTAGCTTTACTCCTGCTCATCAGACTCCATCTAGAAACCAGTGAATCTATAGTGTGTTTTCCAATTTTTGTTGCTAGCTAAGATTGTGCTGAGTTGTAATTTTGCTTCTTGTAACAGATGTATTGTGTATCTGTTTCTTCTGTCTACAAATGAGTCCAACTTTCTTTGTCTAATTCTTTTTAATAATCCTATCAAAAGCTAGAGAGAGAAATTCAGATTCTGTAACTTAGTATGACAATGTGGGTTTAAAAACAAGCATATGGTTTCGCGTTTAATTTCACAATGAGCATTTAAGAAACCTTGGAAAAGCCAAAGTCTATGAGGAGCAGAGCTTCTGGATGGCTGAGTAGATTTAATGAGTCAGGAGATTATTCCTCCTTACCTTCTTGGAAAGAAGTGGAGGAGGAGAGAGGCAGGGTAGATCAGTCTGCACTGAATTCTGTGTCGCTTGCAGCTAAGATTGCCTCTGATACCTGATCTGCTTAGGTCAGGCTATATCCAAGGAACATTGCTCAAGAAAGCTTTTTTTAATTAGCAGTAAGCGGAGGGTTGAAAAGCAGAGCAGTCTCAGAACTGCTGGATCTTTTTCAAAAGAGTGGGTGGCAGTGTGAAGTGCTAGTGCTTTCTTTTGTTGAATAAGAGGACATCAAACAGCGCAACCTTCAATATTTGTTGGGAGGATGCAAGGAATCTAAAGTATCCTGTGCAGAAAAGAGTTACTGGGGTCTGGGATCTTCCTGTATAGATCTAGCTTTAGAGTTGCTATAAAAACTTAAGAATTTAATGGCCATATATAGAGAGAGAGAGACAGCCTCTCAGAACCGAAATTCTTTCTGTATGAATAAACCTGTTCTCAGCCTTTACTTGAATTCCTTTCCCCTTCTCTCTCTTATTCCCACCTCACACAAAAGACCCAGTCAGTAAGTTAGTATTCATGTGCTGTTCTGTCCCAAAGAGTATTTGTACCATTAGTATGTACTGAGATTCTTAAAGAATGGATCCTGCTATAATAGCAGTCTCTTACTCCTGTTTTTTTTTACTTTACAAATTTCACTGAACTGTATTGTGGTTGAGCACCCTAGGAAAACAGTGGAATGTTAATCTGCCTTACATTTTATGCTAGTTGTCCCCAGTTTGGGATTTACTAACAGTCAATAATACTAAATTTCTGCCTGCTCCGTAGTTCTTCCACCATCCTTCAGTTAATTAGTCACTGTCTAAAAGTTGATTTGTGGTCCTGCTAAAAGTTTTATTGCAGTTCAGTCTCTCATGTACTTCTCTTTCATATGCTGCAGCACAAGTGGAGGTGTTGTCTGCTGCACTCAGAGCATCCAGTTTGGATCCTCAAGAAGAGACAGTGGCCAGCGTCGGCAAGGAAACAGACTCACAGACTGAACTAACCATCAATGACCAACAAAATTTTAAACCTATACTGGGTGATATTGTGCCTTTAATTGGTGACACTGTTGAGGTAAGAAGTGAGTTTTGTACTCTTCCCCCACCCTTAGGCTTTCCAGAGCTCCAATAATAGAGCTGTATTTTGCGTTTGTCCGGTAATTGCAGCCAAATGCTTCCTGCTTTTGGCTAGCATGACGTTCAGTTTTGTTGGCTGGTATTGAAGCGCTAGCTACTAAAATAAAATGGGTTATGTTGGGTGTCTTTGGTTTTGCCAGTTCTGTTCTTGTCCATGTAAATTCTTGAAATTGTTTCTGTCAAAATCTTTGTTGTGACTATCACATTTTAAGATGTTTTAATGCGGTTTATTACTGTGAAATTGCCTTACTTAAAACAGAACCCTACTGATAATAAGTTAATCCCCTTCTCCAGTGCCCTCTCTGCCTTGCTGGCCCCCCACCCCCAAGTCTGGCGAAAGAGGTGCTTTGTTCCCTGTGCGCCCTGTCAAAGTGTTTTATAGTAGTTTACTGGCCTGCATAAGAGAAGTTCAGGACCTGCAATCTAGGATGTTGTGAGGACTGCTGAAAGAGAAAGTGGATTCTAGCAAGCAGTAACATTTTAAAGTTTTTTGCACTTATTTCTTCAGCACCCCGCCCCTGCCCCCTGCCTGACTGAAGTCTGTGGCATTTGATACTGTTTTCTGTTCTGTATTGTTATTAGGCCAAACCCGCTATATTCACTGCATATAGTGCCACAACCTTTGGTGGTATTAAAAGCTATAGCTATGTAGAAAGCAATGGTTCCAAAATATGCTCTATAAAACTACAACAAGTGATTTGTTGAATCATATTGCCTAAATGGTATTTTCATATCAAATTTTGATAAACGTCTTTGAAAAGTCTAGAAGTTGACATCAGCCCAGTGCAGACACTTTCAACGTTCTTTAATCAGAGCAGATGACATTTAATTAACTTTTCACCTAAGCTGTTGGACTACTGTGTAGCCCCAAAACATTTGGGGAGTGGAGGAATGTGACATTTAGTTGGATATTGCTGTTTATACACAATCATAATTTAACACTACCAGTGTGGTTGGTTGGTTTGTTTTAAAAAACAACCTGCCCCCAATTCCTGATGTCAGGCTTAATATATTTCTTTATCATAGGATCTGTCGTAGTCACTTCTTTCTAATGCTGTCCTGTAAAATGACAGTGTAAATGTATCCTCTGTCATTCTAATTGCTGGAGGTGATGAGGGTGGTGTTTATTCAGAGGGACCTCTCCTGCATTTTATTTCTATGCAGGGTATGATGCTGACAGAAAGTTTAAGAACCTGTCACATTGCTGGTATATGTTGTTTCTGCATGTTTCAGTTTTACTCTTTAAAAGGATGCTCTTAATCTGTCAGTTCCTTGTTTGTTACTGGCACTGAATCAAGTCCTCATTTTAAAAGTGAAAGGATATTATAGAGGTGACCTAGAATTTGGGAATTGAGCTGTGATCTGTTGAGCAAGTGAACTGTTGCCCCTGGCAGTGAAGACAGCTCTGATTTTCACAAGTGGGTTTTTTTGTGGGGGTTTTTTTGTTTGTTTGTGGGAGGTTTTTTAAGTCTCAGCATAGCAAAGTGTCAATAGGGCACTGGACACTTCAGAAAAATCAAGCTACAGCATTTTATATTAGAAAGCAGCCTTCACAGTTCTGCACACATACCACAAAGCAAAATGTCACTCTGCTGCTCTTTCTGCATCTGTATAGGCTCCTGAAGGAGGTAATGCTATATGTTAAAGAGAGATTCTCTATTCAAATGAAAATAAATGTTGTAATAAAGTGAACGGATAAGGTTTTGGGACATAGATGAAGCTTGTTTGTTGAGGACGAGGGTAGCTGTTTTATTTTTCCTTAGGAGTCACCATTTTCATTTTCTTTAGGTTGTATGCTCTCTATAAGGTTTGATAAATGAATGTAAGCCTCAGGAAATCCTCTAAGTGATATTCCCAGTGGATGGGTGTGGGAGTCCTCTTTTTTTTAGTTGGAAGTAGAGGGAGAAGGGAAGGAGAAGAGAGAGAAAGGAAACTGGACTAAAATCAGCCCATCCCTGTCTGGCACAAGTATCTCTCTTTTAAGAAGAGGGTGGATGCCAGGAGGAGACTGGATGTCTGAGACTGGCCTCGTCTGTCTGTGTTTGCGCCAGCTGTCCTGTCAGGAAACGCCAGCACCACTTGTCCTGGTGCTGTGGGCTTTGTGTGCAACCCATGTCGCAGAGCAGGGGGTCTATGGAGCACAACCATGGAGCTCTTGTTACACTGCAGCTAAAGGAAACCTCACATGAGAGATTTGTAAGACCATGACAAAAATTTTGCATCTTTTAGGTGGTGGTTCACCAGTTTGGTACACAAGAAGCTTTCAGGCTAAACCTTGCTGAATTTTATGTCCTGGCTCTCTGCAACGCTGAGTTCAGTGTGTGCATGTTACATGGAAAAAGTACAGGTGGAACTTCATCTGCAGGAATAGAGATACTGCATTGACTTAAATACCGACTGATGCTGTGGTTCTTTTGTACTGAAGCTCCTCCTTTCTGGAATGCATATTTGACTTTAAAAGTGGCTGGGTAAAAATGTTGCCATCTGTGACACCCTTCAGTATATTTAGTTGTTCAACTTAGTTCAATCAATAAAGTATTATTTTTATATATTTTTTTTTTTTTTTTTTTCCCCCCTAAACTTAGACTTTTAAAGCTGGGGTAACAGATATTGTGAGATGGAGTCTTTTAATTTTTATTGTAGCAGAATGGATGACGAGGCTCCAGTCCCATGCACCTCGGCAGGTCGTGGAAGGCACTATGGCTGTGTTGTGCTGGCTGCCTCATGATTTCTTGATTTGAAAGCCAGTGACTTTCTGGCAATGCTGAAAATGATCTCTTTTTCAGGGGCGGAGGGGGAGGGGAAGGCTAAAAAGGAGTGAAGAATTGACTGGCAAACTAAAATCCTGCAGGGATGGTTTTCAGAGCCTCTGAAGGTTTTATTGGAAGTTTTATAGTTGGAGTTATATGCTGCTGGATGCATTTAGTTATGGAGTCACTTGCAGATCTGTTCTTTCCTTGGCTCTTTGACACCTTGCTGCTGCTTGATAAGCCTGACAAGTGATTTGGGCTGCTGTGCCAGCAATATGCAATTGCCTCACAGCTCTGCCTGTTCTTTATCACCTGTAATTATACCTCAGTGACTAAAATTACAATCTGATGCTTAGATGAAAGCAGGTCATGAAAGAGGAAAAAGCAACCGTCTGAAGTCAAACCAAGGAAGACAGATGGTATCCTGGAGGCTTTTTTGAAGAAGCTTACAGTTTGCTTGAAAATTCTCATTGTCAAACTGATCTGAACAGCTGGTAGAGTAGGCATATTCTCGGTGCTTGTGTTGACCCTGAGAGCTCACCCTGCAGCATCTGTGAATAGATACCTTGGCTCATATCTAGCAAAAATGCCTTTGTCCTGTTCTACCAGACAGGAGCCTGATCTACTTTCCAAATATTCATCACATACTTCTTGAAATTCACGGTTGATTATGCAAAGTCCATTGTATTTGGGGAACTCCACTGGTATAGAAAGTAACAGTGCATCCCCTCGGCAGCACAGTTTATCATAGTGTATCAAACCTCTGCTGCTTAGTAGAGTTCTGAAACAGTCTCAGTCCTTATCTTCAAGGCCCAGATATGTAACCAGGATGCTTGAATGATTGCTAAACATTATTTTAATAGAACTGCTGAGGGGTGTGAGGACTCTGTATTATAAGGTGAAGCTCATCTGTAGAGAAGATTATAGAATAATCACCTCTAGGAAAGAAGCAACAGCATAAATCTCATCAGTTTCTACTCCTAAGTGTGAGGGTGGCTTTGTTTTGACCTTTTTCTAGCAGAAATCCAAAGCAACAAATCCAACAAAATCCGCTGCAGATGTTTTCTCATTTTCCCTTTGGGGAGAAGCAATGTGACCCATATGTTAGTTACATTTTCCTGAATGCAGTCTCAAAGGTATTCCTCTCCTGTGATTTTCAGTTCATAAGAACCAAAATGGAGCCGAATAAGTGGAACCTGTGTTTGAAATTTAAAGCAGAAAGATTTATCTTACAGGCCTTTTGATTTTGGGCTGTAGCAAAATTGTATTTGATATTAAAACATGTATTCCTTTAATCTAAGAAAAAGACCCTGGGGTGAGGACAGCACTTCTTGATGTTGACATTTGTTTTGTGTTTAATCCTTGAATGTATTTTGTGTGACCTTTTTGGTTTTTTTCATTATTCCATAGAATATGGATTCTACCCTTCACTATATTCATAACGATTCAGATTTGAGCACCAACAGTAGTTTCAGCCCTGAAGAAGAAAGAAAATCCAAAGTACAGGTAAATGGCAGTGGCTTCTATTTTTCCTACATGTATCAGATAAGTGGAATTTTTTTATGTATATGGGGATTTCTTTTATGCGTTTCAGTCATTTTTGATGTAATGCAGTTTCTGTAAAACATGGTAAACCTCTTAATAAGTAATTTTAAAATATTCTGTGTTTCAAGAGATAATGGCTTAATTCAGCAGTTGCTTCTGTTTTAATTATGTATAAGAGATCACAGTATGTTTTGACATAAGAACAGTTATTGCAGACTTCCAGGCTCTGGTTTCATTTGGTTTCGTTTTCTATGGAAACTATCCTGTAATGGAAATTAGATTATTGAGGAAACTGGATTTTTTTTGTTAAATGTTTTGAGTGAAACCGCCCCCACCCCATGACAGCTTTTTGAAGAAAAGGTGTGAAAGTGTTTCATTAATCTTGAACTGTCTCTTTGTTATTTTTTCCCAAAAGGAATAGAATGTTTGTTGCTACATAGTTCAGTATTACGTATGCTGCCCTGCACCAGCATGATTTCTTGAGTGGGAACCTCAATCCCTCTTGTTGCTTTCGCGAGCCGAGCTATTCAGCAGCTGTGTGTTAGGGAAATGCTCTTGTGCACCCCGTTGGGTAGAGTCAGTGCCTCAGATAAACTGACAACAGCTGAAGCAAAGACAGCATTGAAGTCAACACAAAGAGGTTGTCACAAAATGTTAGTTCAGATGCTTTAATTTCTCAGTAGAGAGAAGGATTGGTCTTCACCAGATATCTCTGTGTCTGAACAAGTCTTTTCCTTCCTGCTGACTCTTTAGGGGGTTTGGAAGCAATATTGAACATGCTATGCTCTGCCTCCCCCCCCTCACCCCACCAAGGCATTTTAATTTCGTTTTCTTCTCCCCACCTCCCCAAGATTTTGAGGAATAGGAAAATGATTTTTGAGCAAGTCTCATCATTTGCTGTTCTGCCTGTTTTTATGGATGAGTTAAAATGGCCGATTTGCACCGCCTGCGAGCCAGAATGTTTGTAGAAAGGTAGAATATAGTCTTTTAATTTCCTGGTCTGCCTAAGTAGACAGTGATCCACCCACTCATCTGTTACATTAGTCTGTGTATTTTCAAATAGTCCGTAGTCATGTCATCATGTCTTTGGAACCTTTTGGTGGAACTTATGAAATACAAAATCTTTGCATTCTTATTAAGAGATTGTAATGAAATAACACTCTGTAGTTGTGGGGGAAAAATGTTCTTGTGACAGTGTGCCCTGGAACTTTAGTAAGTCTTATGAGGATTTATTGAAAATAGCGTGAACACTCTACTCTCTTCTTGCTGCAGGATGTTGTACCTCAAGCCTTGCTGGATCAGTATTTATCAATGACTGATCCATCTCGCGCACAAACAGTTGATACCGAGATTGCCAAACACTGTGCCTACAGCCTGCCAGGTGTGGCACTTACGTTAGGCAGACAGAATTGGCACTGTTTGAAAGATACCTATGAGACACTGGCATCAGACATGCAGGTAAGCTCAAGAAGCTCTGTCAGTGAATGATCTGAACTTTTATGATGTGACAATGAATAATCTGAACTTTTATGATGATTTCTCTCATTTACTGGGTGTTGGCTTGCTTTGCTTTTTACGTGGAGCTTTCCGTTGCTGATATTAGTTATTCGTATAATGAATGCAAGTGTAACTGTTGTCTCAGAGGAAGCTCTGTGTGTGTGGTGCTCAGGTAGTAAGGAAATGGGGCAGTTTGAGTGGGAGGTGGATCTCCAGTGGGAATGTGAGGAGAAGTCTCCGATTTCCTCTGCTCGCTTGAGATCTTATGGCAGTGCTTGGGATTCTCATAGGTATGAGAATTTGGGCTGTGCTGCTGTGCGTGAGCAGACATGTGCCCCTGCAGGCATGTCTGGAGCTCAGTGAGTCAGCCTCACGCCAGGCTTTTTGGTGGCCTTTTGGTGCTGCATCCAGTTGGTCATAAGGGAAAAACATCACTGTCACCATGCAGCATTGCTATTTTAAAAACAAATACTGGAAATAGCAGCATTTTCTTTGTTGTCAGGTGGTAAAGAGGTGGCTTTGTGCATTTTACTGTTCATTTACAGCTGTTTCCCAGTTCTCCCTTGTTTTCTTTTTTGGAGATGCTCTTTTTATTTTTTTAAACATTCTCAGACTACTTCACCTCTCTTGAACTTGCCACTTGCTATGTCAGAGCAGCAATTCTCAGTGATACGTAGTGAGTAATTTTATACGTGGCTCTTGCTCATATTTTCCAAACTCTTTTGCAGCCATTAAAAACAACCAGCTAAAAAATTTAAAACATAAGTAAAAACAAATTACCCTGTGTTCAAAACCATCCAGAGTTTATTGCCAGTCTAATCTGAATTAAGATTGAATTGCCAAACCAGGGCAAAAGAACAGTACCCATGCTAACTGGAAAGTGCTGGCTAAAGAATAGATGCTATTTTATTTTTAAAAAGACTTACTTGAAATAATTACTCCATTAAAACAGTGCCCCCTCAATTTAGGGCGAGTAAAAGCTCTACTGGTTCTTGGACTGCTGGGCGCTCAGTGTAGGTGAAACTTTACCTATTATGGAAGCTAAAACATGCCAGCTGAAACATTGTGGGATATATATCTTATTCTGTTTTATAAATTAAACGAGTGAGAGCGTAGTAGTATGGAACTAATTTACCCAGAAGAATTTAAAGCAGAGTAATGTGTGGAAGAGTACTGGATGTCAGGAATGCTATTTTCTTTCCCAACACCTGGAAAATTAAACTATTTTCATTACTTTCATTTGCCTAGTTCCTTGATATTCAGGTGGAAGAAATGATACCTCATAATTTGTCCCCTCTTTCCTTTTCCCTTTTTTTTCCTTTTTTTTTTTTTTAAATTTCCAATTTCATTTTCAACTGTTACATGAGACACTGTTGAATGTATTTGTAAGTACTGTAGCTTGCTGGCAGTCCAGCTTGGATACTGACTCTCAAGTTAAAATAAAGCACTTTGGATGATACATCAGTAAAAATTATTTATTTATTTATTTATTTAACAGTGGAAGGTTCGGCGGACACTAGCATTTTCTATACATGAACTTGCCGTCATCCTTGGAGACCAGCTTACAGCTGGAGATTTAGTTCCCGTCTTCAATGGCTTTTTAAAAGATCTAGATGAAGTCAGGATAGGTGTGCTTAAACACTTGCATGACTTCCTGAAGGTATGTCTGTGTTCAACTCTGGTCAAGTGAAATTATGTATTTTGCTTCATTTCTTTGTATGCACTTGCTTTTTAACATAACACCGGTATAACTCTCTGTGGGAATCCGTACAAATCTGGACAGAATCCAGATGCCTGTTGAATACTGGAGTATATTTTGTTGGACATCTGTGTTGCTGATCCTTCTTTTCTCTGAAGAGCCTGGTTTGTGCTTGTTTATTCAATATATGTGTGCCAGTGGATGGTATTAAGATTTTTGATGGCTCTAACCTCTCTGCGCAACTTCTCAAATTTCTGTAGGAGTTTTTCTGTAACTGCCTCATTTTTTGAGCTGAAAGACACAAATCATAAAACCTTTAAAATCAACACTATCTTTACTGCTGACCCTTCTTGTTTCCTAGAGTAAAAGCAGAGACTAGATCAGATTTTGCTTTCAGTAGTGCCCCATGCGATTCTATAGACTTAAGCCCAGAAAAGCAACGCTATTGCTAAAGATTATTTCTTTTGAATAAAAGTGTTTTATTAGTTGTATTTTAAAGCTATTGTTCTATCTGCTGATTGTAGCCTACATTTCTTTATGTAAGTTTATATTTACTGTTACAGCTTCTTCATCTTGACAAAAGACGAGAGTATCTTTATCAGCTCCAGGAATTCCTAGTGACTGATAACAGCAGGAACTGGCGTTTCCGTGCAGAGCTGGCTGAGTATGTAGTTTTCTGGGTGCTTGTTTTTATTGTGGATATTTAAAAATGTTAAAATCGTAGAATAAATGTCTTACAGTGACATTCTTCATTTCATTTTTAATTAGTGGGTAGTCCTTATCCTCCTCCACTTGTCCCCCTCGCTTAAAAATTCCTAGTAGTTGTGCATCATTTATAAGTGCTCAAGTTGGAACTTCAATGTCTTTTCCATCACCCTGTGTTGAAAACGTTACCCTTCCATAAAAAAGAAGCTGCCAAAAAAGAAGACCACATATGCTTGCTCTTGAAGTCAATAGAATTGTTCTAGTCATTTGACTTCAAGTTGCTGTGTCTGATGAGTAGGCTGAATTCAGGCCATGAAACGGAGGAGATAAAGATCTTCGGGAGAGTAAAACAAGCAAGTAGCAGAGTAAGTTACCTTGGACTTCGTGGGAGCAGACCTTGGCTTTTTCATGGAACTGATATGTGGACTCCTATGGGAGGCAGCTCTTGAAGGGTGAGGTTGCTCAGGGAAGCCAGCAAATTTCTAAGGACAGCATGCTTCAAGTGAAAGGATAGTTCATCTTGATACTCAAAAAAACAAGGAGATGTATCAAGAACGTGGTTTGGCTAAGAAGGGAACTCATGACTGAGCTTGAATGCAAAAAGGGGTTATACAGGAGGTGAAAGCAGGGACAAGGGTGCACAGAAGGAATTTAGAAACATTGCCCAGGCAGGTATGGTTATATTAGGAAAGTCAAAGCTCAGCTAGAGCTGAGACTTGTAAGGGGTGTCAAGTATTGTTATGTTAGCAAAAAAAGAATGTATATCCATCAGACCAGACAGGCTGCAACTGAGGATTCTGACAGAGCTGGCCCATGTCATAGTGAGGTCGTTAGCCATCACCTTTGAAATGTTGTGAAGATGAAGACAGGTCACCAGGCACTAGAGAAAGACAGATGATGTGCTTTTGGCCTTTTGGAAGATGGGTACTATCAGGGGAATTAAAATTTTGTCAGCCTTGCATCAGGCCTTGGGAATCATGGAGCAGGTCCTCATGGAAACTATTTCTGGGCATGTGAAGGAAGACTCCTTCATGAAAACAGTCAGCATGAATTTACAAGAGTAAATCACGTCTTGACAACCTGCCTTCTGTGATTAAATGACTGAATTTGTGGATGAGGAGAGGGTGGTGAATGTCATTTACCTCTGCTTTAGCAAGGCTTTTAATACTATATCTCACAATATTCTTGTAGCCAGGTTAGGACATAATGATCTGGATGGGTGGAGGCTAGATGAGTAGAAGTCATTGGATGGTTGGGTTCGGGAGGTTCTGGGTAATAGGTTGGACTCTACGTGGAGTATAGCTATAGGTGCTGCAGGAGTGCATTCTGGGACCTTTCCTCTTTAACATCTTTATCAATGACCTGGAGGGGGTGACAGAGTGCACTCTTATCAGGGTTGCTGGTGACACCAGAATGGTATGACCAGTCAGTGTGCTTGAAGGGAGGACCGCCATCCAAAGGGGCCTAGACAGGCTGGAGGAGGGGGCTGACAGGAGCCTTATGAAATTCAGCAAGGGGCAGGTGCCTAGTCCTGTGCATGGGAAGGAAGAGCCTCTGACAGTGAGGCAGACTGAGGACTGGCTGCCCTGGGAGCAGCTCTGCCAAAAAGGCCCAGGAGGACAGCGAGCTGAACATGAGCCAGCAGTGTGTCATGGCAGCATAATTCTGGGCTGTATCAACAGGAGCAAAGTCAGTATATTGAGGGAATAGATTAGCCCCCTCTAGTCAGCACTCATTAGGTCTCATCTGGAGTAATGCATCTATACCAATACAGGAGAGACGCTGATAAACTGGAACTAATTCAGCAGAGGGCCACCAGGGTGATCAAGGCTGTAGCATGTGCACTGTGAGGAGAGACTGTGGGACCAGGGCTTCTCTAGCAGGAATGATGAAATGAGCATATTGTAATGACTAATTACAGTGTATCTTTTGAATTAAATTTTAAAAGACCTAGTTTAACAACCAGTCATGGTGTCGTGTTTTTGCTACGTTTAAGTGTTATTTTGATGTAGTAACTACAAATCACTTACCTGTTACTGCTGGTATGGAGATGTTCAATCGGCTGCTTCTAACATGTCATGCCACTTCTTTTGACGTGCTTTCTACCATTCGTGACACATACTTATGTCTGCAACCTGCTGAAATCTTAATCAACTCATTACAAATTGAAGACGACTGATAATTTCTCCAGTTGTCCAGTAAACTCTGAAGTAGAAGTTTATTGATTTGATAAATCAGTGTACTTTTAAGTGACCAAGGATACTTACCAAACTAAGTCAGAGTAGTTGCTTTGTAGCTGAACATATGTTATGTGTGTGAGGTGTCTTTACCAGGCATTCAAATGCACATGCACACTGCAGTGTCATTCACATCTGGATCGTCGTGCTGCACGTACATTGTAGCCAGTATGAGGATCCTTGCCTTGTAAATGAAACCTTGCCTCTCCCCTAGTTTTTCATTCTTTGAGCTCATGCAGCATTTTGCCATTATTGTGAATAAGTGGTAATTTAAAATTTGCAAGTGACCCATAGTCAAACTAATGTCATTGAAAAATAGAAGATTTTACTTTTCAGTAACTTTATTATGGCCGTATTGCATATTTGGCAAGTGTTGTCATATAAATGATCATATTCACAGTTAAAGCTACCTTTCTTCTTATTATAATGTACTCTGTTTGGTTCTTCTTCCATCTTGTAGGCAACTGATCTTGCTTCTAGATCTGTACAGTGCCAGAGACATTTATGACTACTTGCGACCTATCGCTTTCAGCCTCTGTGCAGACAAAGTGTCTTCTGTCCGTTGGATTTCTTACAAGCTGGTAAAGCAATCTAAGTAAATTCAGGGTTTCAAACTTCTGAGGGTTGGTGGTCAGAAGTAATTTTTGTATTTTTTTTTTTTCTTGTCATTTCTTTAAGGTTAGTGAAATGGTAAAAAAGCTGTACATGGCTTCAACATCAACCTTTGTGGTAGACCTCATGAATGAACTTGTTGAAAAGTTCTGTAGATGCCGCAAATGGTCTGGTCGACAAACTTTTGTCTTTATTTGCCAGGTAAAATGTCTTTTTGTTCATCTTTTTGGTTTTGGCAGGGTGGTGGGGGTGGTAAGAATGAAGGGGGGATAAGCAGCTAGAACTCTTTAGCTGTCTGTTGACACTATTTTAATGAATATGTGAAAACTTTGTTTCCAAGAGAATAGGTTTCATGGCTGTTTTCTTCAGTGTTGCTCCATAGATGAGCTTGAATGCATCTTTAGCTTAGCATATTAACATCAGGTTGTCAAATCTGGTGTTGAATATGAAACAAACGCATAGCAAAATAATCCCTGAGTTTGGAACCTGCTTTGTTACTAAGCATTAAGTGCGATTTTTATAGTATGCTGCTGCAGTCTGCCACTTCTTTGGGTTACCCTTTAGAAATCGAGTGGTAGGAGTTGTCTGTACCTCCTTAGCCAGCTAGTGCAGCTTGGTTAAAAACAATGTATTCTCAGCAAAATAACCAGAAGGGTTGCAACTAGCAGGGGTCCCGAGGAAATGGTCAAATTTGGAGGCTGTAGCAGAGGTGCAGACTGGGACCCAACATGACTGCTGCCCAACTGGGACAGTTCTTTGAAGTATTTGGAGAAATGTGAGCTTTGAGCTTATTTAGAGAAACTTGTTTGGGTACAGCGGATGTTTATTGAGAGGGACCATTATTGTCTTAATATAGTACCTAGTTAAAACAAAGACTAAATTAATCTTAAAAAGGGTTGGGAAGGTCTTTTACTTCCCTGTTTTCAACTGATACAGTGATTAAAAAAAAAAAAAAAAACCCACAATAAAAATAAGGAAGTTGCCAGACTTCATACAAAATAAAGTGGGCTTCTAACAGCCTAAATTTCCTCAACTCTAACTTGTTTCATTGTGTACGACTTTGTGCTGTATTTTTAAACTTTGTGGCTACTACCTACTGTATTCATGCTATGAAGGTAATAAGCTCTGTCAGCTCTTATGTGTTGGGATTTTATCCTCACTGTGCTGAAATCTAATGAAATTGCTTCTGTCTTCTTGCCAGACTATCAGTGAAGATGACTGCCTGCCCATGGACCAGTTTGCTGTGCATCTGTTGCCACACTTATTACACTTGGCATCTGACAGGGTTCCAAATGTTAGAGTCCTGCTTGCAAAAACGTTAAAGCAAACTCTTTTAGAGAAAGGTTAGTGGTCAGAAAGAGTTGCAATGGGCTGACTGTGTATCTTTTTGTCCCTCTACTCTCCTATAGTCAACTGGGAAAGATGAAGCAACATCAGATGTGGGTTGCTTTTGCTTTTGCAGTCTCCTTGGTGTAGAATGTTACCTTGGCTGAGATAAAACCGTGAACCTTGTTGTGGTATCAGAGCCACTGTTGTGTACCGCTGGAGAAAGAAGAGTTCTTGCTCATATGCCAGCCTGTTATTTTTGTACCATTTTCCCTGAATGAGCTAGTTTGTAGAGGTGTCATCAGGGCACAGAAAGCACGAATGAACAACTAGCAACTGTGAAGTTGTTGAGCAGTGCCTTTTATTTGGTTAAAAAAAATTCTGTTCATGTTCTGTGTAATAAGGATAAAAAAGAAAAATCCTTCCATACAAATCCACCATCTGTTTTCTCACTGGGAGAGAAGAGATGGCTGCTGTTTGTTTTTTATATTTTATGGTAGCAGTAGGGAGAAGGTTTCTCTGGAGTCTCTCCATGGAAATTAGACATGCAACTTTCAAATTGCAGACTTTGCTTAGGAAAGCATTCCCAATGCATAGAAGGTGCCAGAAGAGTCATCAGTGCTCAGATTCCAAAGCACTGAAAAGGAAAATAACATTAGAAATATTATGCTATTTTGTAAACCAGCAGAGTGTCCACACTTGGAATAATTCATCCAGTTCTGGTCACTTTGTTCCTCAAAACCATACACTGTCTTGAGGACTCCTGTTTCTAGTGTAGCAAGTGTGAATGTTCACAACACTGGACAACACAAAGAATGCCAACACAGTGAGAATTAGGCTATTGCTAGCTGTCTGGTGTATGCTGGAGACTCTGAGTGAGCATATGTAGACAGTTAAGATGAATCAGCTGATGTGCAGTAATTTATCCTCAACTGTGCCAAGGCTGTCACTGTTCTTCCTGTTACCATGTAGTATTGATATTTTTGTTGTTATCCTCGTCATTTTTGTGTTCCCCACCTGGATGGTACACCTTCATTCTGCACTGCCACTATGTAAGCTTTATAATACAGGTAGTCCCTGCCTCAAAGATGTGTGTATGATTAGGGATGGTGGATAGATTATGAAAGGCAGATTTGAAAAATAAGTTCAGAAGTTTTAAAAACTCAGCTCTAAATTGCCCTTCCTGTAAGCTGTTTGTAGTTACGCTGCTGTTACGCAACTTGTCTTGTGTAGTTCATGAAAACTGTCAGATGTTGGAACTTCTTCCACCCTTACCTCATGTTATCTTAGTTTCATTGTTTGATAATTATTTGGCAAGCCTGCCAGTGGAATGGAGTGGCATGGCCATTTGTTTGGGAAGGGGAATACCTTCCCTCCATCACAAATATAAGCATACTCCTGAGTCTCTTACAGGTGTTTTATTCCTCTTTGGTCATGGAGTCTGTCACGCTTACATTTATACTGAAGGACCATAGAAATCCTGTACTCTAACAGCACTGTTAGAGCCGCTGTGCTCTGAAACATGGAATTATTTTTGTTTGTTTGTTTTTTAAGGTGAATTCATAGGTTTATTCAGAAGTGTATTGTGTGCCTGCTCAGATAATTCCAGTTTGACTGTGTGTGTGCACTGTCTCCTGAGATTTTGAACCTCATGATAGTATGCTGAAGTTTGCGTTAAAGTATCCGCCATCTTTTCCTCCTATAAGTCTTGTGCATTTTCTCTTACAGAATATTTTCTAAATTCTGCCAACTCTCATCAAGAAGCTGTGGAGCAAACAATTATGGCGCTTCAAATGGATGATGACAATGATGTCAAATATTTTGCAAGCATACACCCTGCCAGTACCAAAATTGCAGATGATGCCATGAGCACTGCTTCATCAACTTATTAAAAAGTTCTGAATGTTCCTATAATTAAAAAAAACTTAAACAAACTATCCTCAAATGCTTCTAAAATGGTTGATCCAGAACAACCTCTTTGGAAGGAGAGATTTCTTGCCAGACTTAACAGGTGGATGTTATCTAAACCTTATACCAGGGATTTTTAAGTCAAGAAAAAGTAAATGTACTTATGTCAGCTTGACTTTAGAAAAACATTGCTCAGAGGATTATTTTTGCCACCGAAGCCTTAAATCTTCTGTCTTCCTGAACAAATGAAACTTGAATTGGCAGATCATTTTCATTGTAGAAGGGATGTGATTTCCAGAGACCTGCATTGTTTCTCCTGAGGAGTTAACTTAGCAAGTATTTTCTGTAGCAACTGATAGATGAAGTGGCCAGGAAGGCAAATTTATACCAGGATGTAAGACCTCCAGTATTAGTGCTAAAAGTTTTTATCATTCAAGGACTTGATTTGTGTGCAGCTGGGCACACCCTTAAGTGGGAATAGCTTTGATGTTTGTAAATGGGGTAAAGTAGAAATTCGGATTTCTCTTAAGGGCTCAGTGCTAACACTAAACTAGAATTTGATTTTAATCCTTAAATGCAGCATATTGCTGTACCCATTAGCAGAAAACTTTGCTGAGTACCTGTGTCCTAATTATTTTCATGCTGGTCATGACCTAAAGGAAATTTATTAGCACATGTACTTTAAGTCAGGTATTTTTAACTTGATCATGATCGGCTCTGAGGTGCAACTTTTTTCTTCATATACTGTACATATCTGTGAGCCTCCTTGGAGTGCTGCAGTCTTTAATCATGTTGTTTAAAGCTGTTGTGATACGAGTTGTTCTCTACTTGTCCAAATAAAATTTATTAATAAGATTGAAAGCAATCTTGTGACCTTTTTAAGACATTAAAAGAATAAGTTTGAAATTTAAGTGGCCTTTTTTTTTCTGGTTCTTTACACTTTGACAGCTGTTGCAGGGGGAAGGGGTTTGCTTAATGATGGTGAAGAATTTTGCATTTTGGGATGGAATATACTACAGCACAGAGGTACTTTGGCCGCGTAATTGAGGTTTTGCTAGATTCTCTTTCAAGCATCCCTGTTGTGCTTGGGAACCTGTCACTCCAGCGTGAAATGGCATCTTCGCTGAAGTGAGTCTGAATATCCACCTCAGTGCAGATTTACAGGAAACTGTGAGCTCAGACTGCCCTTTATCTACCTTCAGTCCATCGACTGCTTTCATTTTCTCTCATTTAAAATGACTGACACAGTATCTCCTTCTATGTCTTCCAGGGGCAACTTGCTTAAATCACCTTTCCTCCAGCCTGCCGAACCTGAAGTGTGTGAAGCTTATTTTCCTGAGGAGGTAGAAATGGCTATGGCAGCTTATCTTTGATGTATTTTAGCAGAACATTTTCATTTATCAGTCAGGTGCCTGATACCCTGGCAGTTCAGCCTCAGGCAGGTATCTCTTTTCCTCCCCTCTCCCCCCCGTTTTCTTGGGAAAACAGATTCTTCAGCAGTTTCTTCTCTAGTAAACAGAAAGTTGCTATTTACTTCCCAAAGGCCTGCTTTTCTATTCTTGAGCATAGTCATGGAGGTGGGTAAGATACAGAGTCATCTCTGTCTGCCTTGAAGCTTGGTGGGTTTGGAGGTTTTTTGGGTTTGTTTGATTTTTATTATTTTTTTAGGCTTGTTTCGGTTTTGGGTTTTGTGGTTTTTTTTTTCCTTTTTTTGTGTGTGGTTGGTTGGGTTTTGTTTGTTTTGGGGTTTTTTAGGTTTTTCCTTTGCTTGTCCCTTTTCTTTTCAAAATCAGCTTAAAATTTGAAAAGGCAACTGTATGCCCAGGTCAGAAGTTCCTGTAGCATAGGTAATATTCTCATCAGGTTTTCTGTTCCTCATGTTCTTCGATAATTGTTCAGAAATCACGTGCAAATGCCTAGAAGACTAGGCAGTGTGACAGCACTGTGTCTGGGTGACAGCAGATTGTCAGAAAGCAGTGAGCTCTTCAGGCAGGAGGGTTTCTGAACTCTCCCTGCTGCCTTACAGAGAACAACTATAAGTAACTAGTCCTCTCCCAGGCCAGATGATTCCCAGTTTAGCAATACACATTGAAGTCCATTCAATTTCTGCATTCTGTTCAGGGTACGTAAATCCCTTTGTCTGTTTTTTGCCTCAGTGTAATGACAGTTGAATTGTTGCTAGGTCATGTGTGTGATTTCTGAGGTGAATGGGATCAGCTCTTTGTTCAGACCAGAGCATGCTTCAGGTCATCTTCTACCTGTGAATGAAGTGCAGTATTAACTGGAGGAGCATTGAAACTTAAAAGAAATCCTAGTGTTTGGAGTCCATAATGAACATGTCCCAATCTAATTCCACTGCTGTACTAATGTACTGTTCCACTAGTCCAGTACAAGGAAGCATTATATTTGATCCCTTTATATTTAAGGGTAAGACACCTTTAAGTTGAAAAATGAGACAGTTCTTCCGGATGCTTTATTTCTCTCTGTTCTGTAGTTCTTCAATACTGGGAATTTGAGGGAGAGTTTGAGGCTTTTCCTAAGAAAGACTGAGTGTTTTCAGTTGCAGAGTGCCTGAATTCCCCTGACATGTAACAAATAAAGATCATCTTCAGGGAAGAGGAGAAATAGCTGTCTTCCTCCTTTTTTTCTTCACCCAACATGTCGTGGATCTGTCTGCCTCTTTTCTGCTTCATTTGGTGATTCCCAAGAAGTGGAAGGAAAGGAAAGACTTGCTTTATTCTCAGCGTTGCCCAAGAGCATTTGATCTACAGCCTGAGGGATGTGGTCTCTATTGCTTAACTCTGATAGGGAATTTTCTCATGCCAGCAGTGTTAGCATTGTCAGTAATTCAAGCTTCAACTTGTCCCTAAGGATATGGGGTTTGGGGAAATGCGCATCTCTGTTCTGAGTGGTGAAAAAAGGAGCTGTTTTTTCTGTGGGGCAGTGTCTGGGAATGCTGCCAAAGATCCTGGTGAATTCTGTGTGTGTCTCCCCTGAAGAAAGATAGGAGCTTTGTATCTCAATTCATTTCTCTTTTGGTCAGGATTTCTTGAGCAGAAAGTGAGGTGGCTCCTGAATCGTCAATGGTCTACCATTTCCCAAAAGCAGTATCATAGCTCTATCCCTGCCTTCTTGGTAGAATATCAAATCAGTCCTTCACAAGCAATTTTTGTTGTTTTCCATTTAATCTCTTGGCTTACTCACCTTGAGCTTCTTCATGGGAAGGCCCTTTTTTCCCCATGTCCTCGTTATAGCACTGTTTGCCTTTCTCCCACTTGCTGTTTTTCACAGCAGGTTCTCTGTCTTCTGTTGTTCCTCCCCAGAGACCCGTCAGGATTTGGTAGAGCTGTTTCCTCACCATGCTTTCTTGCAGATTTCATGCCAATAAAACTGGCAAATGTCTGGAACCCTCTAGAGGGCAGTTTGTTTTTAACTGAAACATGACTGACGCTTGGAAATCAGATTTTGCTGCTTTGAACGTCCCAGATAGCTGTTGCACAAATTCTTGGCCCTGTGGACAAGATCCTACGTTCGTTAGGACTGCAGAACAGCAGGCTAATTTCAGCCCAACTGAAAAAAATGTTTGCGTGGGCTTGGCAATCTCAGCAAGAGAGGAGACAACCCTCCTGTGCAGGTCTAAGATCTGGCTGTGATGGTTTTTGCGTTGGTCAGTGTCAGTGCTTGCCCCCTTTTCCCTGCACTGTCAGAGGTTGGGTGCTCAGAGATGGCTGATTTGAATTGGTAGTGGATGGGCAGAGAGGGGAGAGCAGCGAAGTCTCCTGTGGGTCAGGCACGCTCTTATGCTTCGATCGCTCTCCTTCCCATCGGCAAGGTCTCCTTTTGTTCCCTTGTCCTTCGGTGTGGAGACTTGCGTGCAGCGCTCATGCTTTCTGACCTGATTTCAGCCCGGGGACCTCTCTGTCTTGTTAGGATGGGAAGAGGAGTTGGAGACCGGCAGATGGACAAAAGCTGATTCTGTATTCCACTTGTTCCTCATGTCAGTTCTCCCCTCTCTGATACTGATGGGAAAGGCTCATCTTCCTATCTGTGCTGGCATTCAGACAACATGGAAAGCACATTTAAAGTGATTAATCTTTTCCTTATATGCAGCGTTAGGACATACTGATAGATTGCCTTAAAAATATAAGACTATGACAGGAAAGCTCATTTAAAACGTGCATCATAATCTCCTCCCTCCCCACCCCCGAGTGCTTTCAGACTCTGCCTTTTAGTTTTACTTAACTTTTACTTTACTTTTTACTTAGATCAGAAAAATAAATAAAGAGCCCAAGGTAATGGGAATGCTTTAGGGCTCAATTGCTGTTGAGGTTGGACTACATCTAGCCAATAAAATACACTGTGACTTAGCAGAGACAAGTAAACAGATTTTTAAACATCTTGCAGCCCTCCGATCATGGTCTGCTTGAAATACCATGACCCATTTCTGCAGAGGTGCAGTAATGTTTCTGTATGGGAAATGTTTTAAAAGGATTACCTGCGGGTGGTTTTGAATCAGGACTGTGAAAAGTGAAGGTACTGAGCACGCTTCTCTGCATGTTTTTTTTAACAAGGCTGAGAAGAGAGATGCACTGTTTGAACATCAAAAGAAATTTCAGTTATTTTTCAGTCAGTCCAGGTTTCCTGTGTAAGAACCCGGGTAAACTTGGTTTGAGTAAGGTGACAACAAAGGCTCCAATGAGGGCTGGGCCATTTCCCTTGTAGTGGTGATTTATTTCACAGTTGTTTCTCCTGGTCTCTTGACCGAGGGGGTTTGTGTTTTGTTTTGTTTTTCTTTCTTTTTTTATGGTCACCTGGATTTTTGTGCCTGACAATGTTGTTTCCCATAAGCAGAGATGCCCTACCCCTATCTAACTCTAGGCCCCGCACTGTGATAAAGCAGGCAGTGGCTCAGAGTACCGGGGGTGAGGTTCTGTGTAAGGGAGGGTGCAGCAACAGGAGCCGATCGGGACTCCCAGGCAGACCTCTTGCTTGTTGGCAAGTGGCGTTCCTTGGTGCAGAAATCTTGGACGCAGTATTCCCAGCTGTCAAATCAAAATGGTTTGACTGACGATTTCCCCAATCGTCTCCTGAGCTGTAGCTGAGCAAGGCTGTGCTGAGGCTCACTTCCCCTTCCAAAGGGGAGCCTTAGGCTGTGGGTGAGGAGCGCAGCGCTGCGGTTCCTCTCCGGTCTTCTGGAGAGGGGCTCTCCTGGGGAGTCCAGCAGAGAAGAGGGATTTGGGATGGGAAGGCCCATGCTGACAAGCCCCAGTTCGCAGTGGGTTGGTCTCTCTCCAGTGACCTCAGTGTGTTCCTGCTTTGGAAGATGGAGCAGCCCTGATGGGAGGATGGAGAGGAGCATCTAGGGACGAGTCAGCTGACAAGTCAAAATGACTTGAGGAAGAGCCTTAGAAGTTTTAGGATGCAGCAACCTTTGGTCTTGGCCTTTTTCCTGATGTCTGCCCTCCTCTTCCCCAAGGCCCCCCCCTTCGGATACAGTTAGTAGAAGTTGTAGAAGGGCTGTCAGCTACCGTTATGGCTCTTGTATAGTCAGAGGCTACGGCCAGGGCAGGTCTTGGGGCATGCTAGCAGGCAGCAAGGGCTGCTCTCACTGCCCTGAGCCGTAACTTCACTGTACTGAGAACTCTTGTGTTTTGCAGTTCAGATGGGGAATTCTTCCAGTGCGTGGGAGTGGGGTTCTCCGGTTAAAACCATATGCTTTGCAACATAATCCTTTGGCAGACCTTCTTGCTTGTGTTGTGAAGAAACTCCAGACGCAACTTGGTACCGGTCCATTGTGTCCAAGCAGGTCAGCAGTGAAAGTGCCAGCACTGAGCCAGAGGCACGGAGCTCCCAGGGGTCTGTTCTGAGGCGTCACTTTGGGTGTCGGCATCTGTGACGGGATGGAGGAGCAGCCGGGGGCCTGGCCTGAGGCTGTGCTGGCAAGGCTGCGCCTTGCCTCCCTGGGACAGTAAGGACTGACAGCCGTTCTCTGGTACGGAGCACGGTGCCGCTGGCTTCTGCTGTCGGAGCATGTTTGAAAGAACACTGTAGAGAAGTTGTGCTGTTGGATATAAGCCATGTTTGGTCTGGATGAGGCACTTTTCCCTCTGCAGATGAAGCACTGTGAGTCAGAGGTGCCTGCTGAAAAATGAAAACCTTGACAGACTAAGCTTGGTCAAACCTCTTTTTGGCAGAGATTTGGGCTGATGCGTTTTTTTTTTTTTTTATTTTAAATTAAAGAGAATAGTCTTACACAGTCAGGTGTAAAATTCTTGGCTTCAGTACACAGACTTTAAAAATTAGACTTAGCTCATTAATCTGAAGAGATGCTGAGGTAAAAATGAATCCCCCTGCTGCTAGTACTGGAATGAGTGAATGGAGGTGGAAGCTTCCTGTACAGCGGTCCTTTAGTCCTTTATCTTTCACCACAAAGGACGATGAACTTCTGGAACCCCTGATGGTTCCTTGTAGGACCGTGCCGCACAGCAGTGCTTTCAGTGTACCTCCCTGCACTGGAGAGGAAATCTTTCAGAATCGCACCAGAAGTGGCAGCTGCTTCTGTGAGAATGAAGCTGAGCCAGCGTTGGAAACCTGGCATGGACAATGCAGAGCCCAGGAAACCTGGAAGGACAGCTGGAATCCTGCAAGGTGTTGGGCACAAGCTGGTGTTTTTAGACTTGTGGTAGGGATATGATCCGAGAGGAATACTGCTCATGGTTTTGTGTTTTCCCCCCCNACTTCAGGCTGCTATTTTTCAGAGTAAAAAGACTTTATTGGGAGGAAAAAAAACCTGCTTGGTATGCAAGATGTCTGAAGTTGGCTCATGGTACAGTTGCAGTATTTCAAGAATTTATGAGTATAAAAGCTGTCATGTGTCCAGTTAGATGCAAGTAACCTGCTGCTGGCAAAACCCAGGTTTGTGTCCCAATTCATGTTGGTGTTGCAGTCTCAGTGACTTCTTTATAGGGTGCTTCTTGCTCCTTCAGCTTTCAGAATGAATGATTTGACAAAAATCTGTTGAGGCTGGTGTTGAAAAGAACAGGTAAGGAATGTAGTTGTCCCCTGTCCTGTCACCCACCCCACCCCCCTTCTCTGAAGTAACGCTCTGTGGTGGAAACACTTAGCTTTTCAAGAGGAAAGCAGATGGGCCACATCAAACTGTCACTGAAGTTTTGTTCAGTCCAGAACACTAGAATTAACGATGCATGCCTGTTTCTTCATTTCAGTAAAGGTAAGTAAGCCTGGTATTTTTTGTCCAAAGGGTCTGACAGAAGTTCTGTTGCTGTGCTCGGCAGATACAAGCTGTACGTTGTTGGAAAAGGTCTTATTTTAAGTAAGTAAGTCAATTAAAATGTGTTTAAAGTACTTCAATTTAGATAGATTGGTTATTCAAGACATGTATGGACTTCATGAAGGCAGCCTGCTGTGCAGGCATTGTTGGTGTCAAGGGAGGTTGTTGGTGATTGGGAGGCAATCGCCTGAGCGCTGCAGCCCACAGATTTCATTTTAAGGCACTTTTTAAGCTGCCTTATCAATCCAAAGTGATCTGAACAATGCACTCAGGTTATCGTAATTACTTTCCACTGTATTTGAAATCAGCTTTAGCTTTTTCAGCTAATTATTTGCAGCTGCTGCATGGGGTCTTTGAAACCATTGCTGCTAGTGGGCCTTTTTCACCACAAGCATGGCAAGTGCTGGTGTTGGGGTAACACTGCTGGACTTGGGGCAGCCCAACCCTGTTGGGGCAGTTATGGGGGCAGGGCGAGCAGCCCCCTGGGCAGGGCACAGGCACGGGGGGGNTCAGCCACCTGCCCTGGGGCTGCTGCCGGGCTTCAGCACAGTTCAGCGTGTGTTTGATTTGCCGAGCACTGACTCACACCTACGATTTTAACTACAGGCTTTACAGGAGTTTTATCAATAACTGTGTTTATCATTTGGACGTATCATTTGAAAGAACGTGAAAGAAAATTTCAAAGAAACATCTTTCGGGCATTTTGAAACTAAATTTCTAGTTACAGTTGCTGTATTACTGCCAGAGCAGCAATTCCACCTCCATTTAAGACTTCAGTGGCGACACAGTTCAAGTGCATTGTAAGGCTGCAGTAGAAAGAAGGCTGTTCATGTGTTGGCAGTAACGATGTGACAAAGAGGATGGTTCCCACCTTTGCCACTGAAATCTCTGGTAGTAATTGAGAAGCAAAGTCTTAAAATCTTTAATTTTATCACCTTAAACTTGATCTTCAGCTGAGTCATGGAAGCTTTCTGTGACATTCAATTGCAGACAGTGTTCTTTCAGAGGAGAGCTACTAAGAAAGCCTGAAGTAATTTTTCATATAAACTTCTCGACTGCAGGTAGCCTACCCCCATTTGCATTATGACGTAGATAAATCAGAAACTACTTTCAAATGGCCGTTGAATTTATTTGCTTGATAAATACAATCCTAACAAAATAAAAGTTAACCAATATTAAGAGATTTGTCTGAAGAACATTAGAAAAACCCATGACGATTCAATAGGAATTAGTGTGAATTAAACAAACAAAAAAGTTTAAATATTGCCAGCAAATATAAAATGTATGTAACGAAGGCAAGGGAGAATGCTTTAGTTTACATTTGTCATCTGACCACATTTTCTGTGTTTATAAATTTTTTTTTCCAAATTTTAAAAAAATACTATGCTGTTTTCTATAACATATCAAAGCATTATTTGTACAAAATCAAATCATGGCCAATGATTCACAACAGTGCAATAGATAAAGAATACAACCACATCCAACAGGCGCTGAAAATAAATATCCAGATTAAAAAATAAGATGATAGCCTATGTGCACTCTGTGGAGTTTGCTGTCTGTCTGTGAAGTGATGGATGGGTCTCATGAATGTATTGGAAACATTAAATGGCCCTGAAATGCCAGCGTGGCTGGAGGCTTCTATGGGTGGAAGCAGTAAAACAGCCAAACCAAAAGCAAGTCCCAGGTGGAACAACAGAAAAAGAGGCTGTTGCTGAACGCCCCGTGCCTCCCAGCTGCATCATTCTTCAGGCTTACTGGGAAAGCACAAGTGACTTGCCTGGCTGCAGAGGGCAATGCTGTATTGCTTGGTCAGGCAGAGTGCTCCGAAGTGGCATAGCCCATCCCCATCACTGCCTAAAGCATCCCTCGGTGGCTTTCTCCAAGGGACTGAAACATTTAAAATGGATGAAGAAAAAGCTCCTGGCTACATGGCAGCAGTGTGAACACAGCCCGTCTTAAACAAGTGTGATGGTGGTGGCTTACAAATGCGTGAATGGGTTGCCTACATTGCTAAAAGACATGAACAGCTCTTGATGAATGTTTCCATCATACAGGGACATAAATAACATCTCTCGAGTTTTTACATTTATTCAGTACATCTCAGAACAAAAATGAAGCTTAAGGGCATGTTAGGTAAACATGATACCCCGCAGTCTCCCAACTTTTCAGCCAACCCAGAATAAGTTTAAAGCTCCCTTGTATATGATCTGCATCAGAAAGGTATCAAAGGCACAAGCAAGAAGTGACTAGGTTAGTAAGCAGAAATAATGGTGAATGAGGATGAATAGGTTCACAAGGCAAATAATTAATAAGTGTGGGTGGGGTTTTGTTTATTTACTGAAAATGAGATCTCCCAATTCTGCTCTGATGAATGTAAAATAATGATTTTGGTTTAAAAATAAAACTGTTACTGAATTATTTTAAATCACCTGAAGGAAACCAGTCTTGAAATAATCTGATACTAACTGGAAAACTCTTCTGGCCTCTCCAAACTCACCTGAGTCTGATGAGTAGATGCCACAAGTATTGGAGACAAAGTCTCCAGGGCTTAAAAGAAAAGTTTCTTTACAGAATGTACACAGCCAGCAATAATTTGTGCAGTTTGACTCAAATAACAGTAATGTGCACAGTTCAGTTGATTTTATGCATATCCAAGGAGCCGGATCAAATCGGAGTTTCTTTCCTGTCTTTACTTGGCGATGGCTTGACTTGCTGCTCCTTGCTTGCTTTTGGCTGCTCTTTGGCTGCTTTTGTCTCCAGGACACTGTCTCTTTGCTGCTGAGAAACACCCCCGCGTTTTTCTGGCTCCTCTTCTTCCTGCACCTGCTGCTCTGATTTAGCTCGCTGCAGCAGTCGAAGCTGTACTCGCAGTTCTATGATGGCCTCTCGTTCCTCGTGAATCGCTTGGTTCAGGTGATTGTTCTTTATCTTTTAAGGAAGGAAAACAAATGTCAGGGCTCCTTCTGACAAAGGAGTGCTGTCACAAGGGGGGGGCCTTTCAGCATTGCACAATGAGGCTTTGCTGCTCACCCAGACAGCAACATGGACTTGCGCACAACAGCAATTTAAAAACAGCATGTGGGTTTCATGCCTAGGCGAAATAGCTGCAAAGCCACCAGTTTGCACATGCGCAAACATCTCTGCACAGACTAAATCAAGTAACCACCAAGGAGAAGAGTACCCATCAATACTGACTCAAATCTTACCTCCAGTTCCTCATTCTGCCTCTGCAAATCTTCCAGGATGACCTGCAGTTCCTCCTCATCTTCACTCTCACTTTCACTCTCGGAAGAATATTCCTCGGTTTCACTTCGGCCATGCTGCTGGCGACTGAAAGAGCAATGACAAACTCTGATTTAAACACTTCCTGAAGTTTGCCAAAACTACAGCAGCACAGAAGCATTAACTTACATCCACTGAGTAATCTGCAACAGTTGTAAAAACAAAATCAGAATTTCCTTTCAAGGCTTAATTTAATAAACCAGTGATTTCCTAGGGGGATTTTTTAGTGCAAAGGGTCTGTTTCCTTAATATTCTAATTCCATTGTTATACCAACAGAAAATATCCCAAGAAGTCCAAAGTTCTTGAGATTTCAACAAAAAGAAGAGGCTTTCAAATGTGATGTTCACAGGGTAAGCTTTTAAGTGTAGTTCAGAGTACTGTTTCAGAAAGGCATATATGTACTTCTAATCAAAGAGTGCTCTCCTGGCAGGAGATGTGATGTAAGCAGTCTCCCTTTTACCTTTGTATTTCAGCTATTTCTGCTCGAAGGCGATCTATTTCTTCCTTCTCCGAGGCAATCTGTCTCCGCAGAAACTGCTCCATGGCCAGCAGTTCTTCTTGTTCTGTTAAAATCTCATTCTCCTGCAATGATCAATTAGTTCACTTAAAGCCTTGACTTTATGTTCTACAGGAACATGCGATCAGTGTGCCCTGGGAAGTGACAAGATGCTGCTGTTCTCTGATAATACTTTCAGTAGAAGTGGTTAGCATGCCTCCTTTGAACTCTGATTCATCAAGACCTCAAAGCAAAGTTAAGTTCAAAACCAACAACGTCTGTTCTGAATCCTCAAGACGACTGCTGTACTGAATAGTTGTGGAGATGACACACCAAATTCTGGCATGTTTGGCTGCCTATTTCCTTAAATCACAGCGGAAAGCTCCGGATAACCAGTAAAATAACTAGAAAAACTGAATTCTAAAATACATCTTTGAAGATGAATAGGAGGAAAGTACAGTGGAGAGAAGATCAAAGCTACTGAGGGAAGCAAAGGAAGGCAAAAAAACCAAAATAGCTGCCTTAATTCCTTTGATCAGCAGGAAAGTAGTTAACGGTATTAAATCTGGTTAGATTTGGAAGTGCTTTCTAAGTACATTAACAACAAAGGCTACTTTTTTTTTTTTGGCTGCACAGCGTCTCCTTTCTGCTGTTAACAAGAGTCTACTCAGCTTTGGGTTCCTTCCTGTAGTCAGCATTCCTTCCCTACTTTATTTACCAATAAAACAAAGCCTTGTATTTTAATCGACAGAGCGACCCCTTTAAGCTTTCAATTTCTCATTGCATTAGAAGGAACAAAAGGGTCTTTAGTATTTCTGAAAGAGATGGAACAAGAAAATACCAACAGACAAACAGGTAAGTGCCTTCCATCTACCTGTGCAAGCAGAATATTTATAACTTCTTCGTTCTCATTCATTTCTTCTTTGGAGACATCCTCCTTTGAAAGGCTAGCAATTTCTTGTGCAATCTTTGTTTCACACTCCTGCCAAAGAAAGAGAACAACTTTTAAAAGGGCAGCTTCCCCAGTCACTCTATATACTGTAAGAAATATTTTTTGAACATATTCTTTTCCAAATTTAGAATCACCATCTCAATTGTCTTGAAAGTTTTCATCAAGGTCTGTCCCTTCTCTGGATGTATGACAGTTTAAAAAAATGTAAACAGCTGTGAAGGAGCATGAAGATCTTGCTGTCCCTGGGGAGAGCCAGCTAACCAGAAAATGCAATTGCTCCTCAGCCATGTAAAGTTAAGAAGAAAAAAATCTATAGTAAAAAGATTGAAATGTGGTTTGATCTAACAGGGTGCCTTTGCACAAATTAGGGAATGCTCAGGTATTTTGCTCGAAGTTGTATGAATAGTAAGAATAAAGATATCTGCTCCACCCAGAGAACACCATCCTGGGTACAAGTGTAACAGAGCAAACTTATATTTCAAAACAGTAGTGGTCAAATGATCCTCTTCCTACTGAACCCACAAAAGCATTCAAAGCACCGTTAAATACACACACCCCGTCTATCTGTCCCTCTCTCTATACATATCTTGGAAATACACGGAAGAGGAAAACTCAAGCATTTCCAGTTGACACAGCTATATGAGCTCATTAATTGCCCAGTTTTCCCTAAAAATGCATTTCTGTTCTCATACTTTCAGAGCTCTGTAACTGGAGTTACTTAAAATAATACCAGAAGTTATGCAAAGTTGATTCTAGAAAGTATCTTTTATGTTTCTCTTCAGGGTTTGCCAGCTAAAACTCACAGAGCAGAATGAAAACTTGAATGCAGACAGGAACTCATAATCAAATTCCTCAGTAGCCCCCATCCTTTCTAAATCTAAATTACAAACCCAGAGAATACTGACCCTCTACACCTGTCACAGCCTCTGAACATTAGAAGCAGCCCCCAATCTGTGGTAGTGGACCCACCTCACGTTTATGGTATTTTCAACTATAAGATTAAACAATAAGGCTGACTGATGCTCCCCACGAAACGGGTAAATAGTGAAAAAAGGATAGTCATGAAACTTTAGGAAGAACTGCCATAGTTAAAAATACCCCACATAAGTTTCACCCATGATTTACACATTTGGCCAATAAATAGAAAAGTTACCCACCTGTCTCTTGGCTTCTCTTAGTTTCCTCTTAAGAGCTGTTAAAATTCTTTGCACCTCCCAGAGTCTCTCTTCTTTGGATAAGTCTTTTATCCCTGCCTGCAAGTCTCTGTGTAAACAGTTCAGTAGGAACTCCTAGAAATATTGGCAAAGAAATTAGTGCCTTTAATATATCATAGCAGGGCAGACTGAAAAGAAAAATCTGTTTGGCTTCATGGCAACAGGCTTGGAGTTCTGGTTTTCAAAGCTTGACATGTCGACCAACAACAAGTGTTAACATACATTCAGCACGTGATCCAGCACTAGTTAAAGCGTGTGGTTTCTTTAGTATTACTCTTCAGC